>APFE030615710.1:102265-120310 GCA_000404065.3 Pinus taeda | reverse complement strand
AAATCCATTTATTATTTTTATTACTTTTTTCATTCTATTACTTGTTTAATTGAGTATATTATGTCATATTATTATTTTTATTTGTTTTAACATTTAACTATTTGATTTAACATTTAATTCTATGGATACTACATCTCCTCTATTCTAAGCTATAGAGGAACAATTAGAAAAACAACTAATGAACCGACAAATAAAAAAGAGAAAGACAAAACAAAAATCTTAAAATAAAAACCTTAAGAATAATAAATCAGAGGCTATAGAGGAATAATTAGAAAAACAACTAATGAACCAATAAATAAAAATGAGAAAGACAAAACAAAAATCTTAAAATAAAAACCTTAAGAATAATAAATCATAAAACCAAAAGGGAACAAATACAAACCTAAATGAAAAGAGCCCAACGAAGAAATAAAGAAAAAAAAAACAAAACAATCCTCTATAGGAAGAGCGGACCAACTAAATAAAAAAATTGAAGAGAGATAACAAATTAAGAGAAGGTTAAAAAAAAACTTTAGAGCAAAACTATCGGTACTTTCTCATTCTTTTATTACAAATTAATAGAAGCCACTTGTCATTGATCTCCAAAGCTCCATTCCTATTAACGTTATTAGGGTGATTAATGATTTCAACGACCTGTCTAATTCTATGCTTGAAGTGATGATCCTCTATGTCCAAGATTTTAGTGTTTACCATGCACACACAATGTTTATTTATATTACAATGCTCAACTAATGTTGAGGTGCATGTGCATTCATTCTTGATATCATCTCTATGTTCTTCAATCCTTATGTGAAATGGTCATCCGATTTCCCCGATGTAATGTTTGCCACAAAAAACATTCTAGCTTATAGACCCCTTTATGTTGGCATTGATCTAAGGTATCTTTCACTAATCTCATCTTATGTTTGATGGTTTCAAGGAGTTAAAAATAGGTTGTCATATCCTTCTTTCTTAGAACTTTGACAATTCTATCTGTGACCCTCAAGGAGCTCTTATTCCTTGACTATTTTCTCCCCTTTCTTGCTTTGAGGCATAAGAGCTCTTGTCTTCCTCATTATTGTGTGGAGGAAGTTTTTAGAGTCTTGAAGCAATCCTAAGTGGCTTGGGGATGGAGGAATCTAGATGATGGTTATGAAAGGTTCCAATAGAGGATCATATATAGTGCTGTGTACCACTATTTCATTCTAATTACAATGGATATATTTTGGTTAAGGTTCTACCTCACCTAATAGTTAGGTAGGGTAGTTATCTCCTTCTTATCTATTGTTTCTACTAATTAGTTTGAGAAAGGTATTTGTTTCCTTGTGTGTAGGTCTGAAAGAGTGGATAGGAGCACAAAAAATTGGTCAAGATCAACTCAAAGGATTCTTCTCCAATCGAGTATCAAGGCTAGGTAGTTCCTTTTTATAACTAGTTGGTAGTTGTATGTTAGGTCCCTATAAATTATACTAGTTTAGACCCCATATTGTTATTGTTGTGCCCCATATAAACCCACTATTGCTAGTGTTGAGCCCTTGCATTATTATTGTTATGGAGGCCCTGATTATATTGTGACCCTTTAGACTCCTATATATATACCAAGGAGGCCTTGTCATTTGTATCATCCAAGAATTGTTCATTTATGTGATGTAAAAGGAGGCTTCTCCCTTGAAGAGGCTTATTTTCAAGTTGTTGATCTATCTTTTCTTTTGTTTTGTGATCCGACTACATAACATTTGGTATAAGAGCTCTAAATTCTAGGGTTTCATTGCTTCAAACAAGCCATCTTGGAATTTTCGCTATAACGTTTTTTCGGCAAGGCTCCAGAAGATGAAATTTCAATCACTTTGAGCTGAAATCATGATTAATATCTTGTAAAAATTTCATAGCTTGTTTCACTATATTTTAGGAGATATGATCCAAGGAAGTTATGGTTTTTGCACACTCCATAATTCAGTCTCAAAGAAGTGTTCTAGGGAAAATTGTCATAACTTTAACTTTGTGCATCAGATTTGAATTTTGTAAAAAGTTTCTGAAAGTGCATAGACTTTAGATTATCATGTATCATTTTCAAGGCTAAAGGTCGAAACAATGATATGTGTCATCATTCATAAGTTCGCTCTACCAAACCAATCCATAATCAGGTCATCGTGGGATATTTGGCATCTCAATTTGACTTGTGGCATTGGAAAGAAAAATCAGAGGGATACCTCAAGAAGAAACTTCAAACCTTGGAGAGTCGAAATTACAAAGATACAATAGTTTCAATATTGAGCTCCTAAAATCAAGAAAAAATTGTGTATATTTTTTTTTTTAATTTTTGCGTAACTTTTGTATGAAAAATTAGTTTGAAGCAATTCAAAAGGCATAGTGAAGCATATATATCATTATTTGTTTCAAAAATTCCTCGAAACAAAAAAATGGATACACCTAGTAAGCCAACATAAATCTCTACTATGACGCATGAAGAAGAGGAAGAAATGTAACATGATATATTAAAATTATTGGACCAAGTGCAACAAATTTTGTTGTTGCAAAGAGTAACAAAAAATGAACTGGAAACTAAGATGGATGATTTAAAAGAAGACATGGGAGTTTTTAAAGTAGACATGGATGCAATGAATGTCAAGTTGGAAGGGTTGACAAAGTTGTTACAAGAAAGACTTCCTAGTGGTGACAAGGTAATCCATGAATCATGATGAGGTCAAAAGGAATATGAATTATGATTTTAGAGATTCCAACATTTGGTTTAAGACCAACCACATTCCAAAGATCGATATGAGGAAGTTTGATGGCAAGGATCTGATGACATGCATACTACAAATGGAGAAATTATTTGATCTACATGACATGCCACACATACAAAAGGTACACATTGCATCTTTATATTTAGAACCCAATCAATTTGTATGGTATTGATGGATTTGTTCTCATAAATCAATTGTCACTTGGAAATTTTTTACAGAGGAATTGGTAGCACATTATGAGATACAAAGAGTAATACCTTCTTTAGCCAATTGATAAATCTCAGACAAAAGGGTTCAATGGAAAAGCACATTGAGGACTTCCAAAGATTGAATATCAAGGTAACTGATATTCTAGAGGAGCATATGATTAATGTCTTCATAGGGACTTTAAAGGATACCATCCAAAATGAGGTTCACATTTGGGAACCTGAGTAATTAGAGAATACATTTAGGGTGGCAAGAAAATTTGAAAGAAAATTTATGGCAACAAGGAAGTCTACCACTCACAACTATAAATATGGAAGTGTTGTTGCTCCTAACCTACCACAACTTACAAGGTTGACACTGCAACAACTAGAGTAAAAAAGAGCAAAAAGGCTTTGTTAAAATTGTGATATAAAATACGCTAAAGGTCATAAATGTGTTGAAAAGAAATTATTTTACATAGATTGTGAAGAGCAGGAAGAAAAGGAACAAGAAACATCAAAAGAAGAGGATATACACCAGGAACCAACCCCAAAGAAAGAAGAAATGAACTTTACCATATATTGTAATGCATTGGCGAGAACTACCACTCCTTAAACTTTCAAGATAGAAGGATATATCAAGAAGAAAAAGGTAAAAATGTTGATTGATTCAGGAAGTACTCATAATTTTGTTCATTGTAAGACAACCAAGGAATCAAATTAATTTCTATATCAAGCATCAGAGTGTCAAGTGATGGTTGCAAATGGAGGAACTATAAATTTCTCAAGCAAATGCCATCATATCAAACTAACTATGGAGGAATATGTATTGAATAGTCCAATGCTTTCCATTCAAATGGATGGTGTTGATGTTGTATTAGGAGTCCAATGATTACAATTTTTGGGGGTGATAACTTTTAATTTTCAAGATCTTTTCTTGAATTTTTTTATGGGTAGGAAAGGAAATTGAATTAAGGGGTATCACAAGGAAACCAGGGAAGATAATAAGCTCTAATGTCATGATTTTTTTGAAGAACGAACAACGAGGTTTAATTGCACAATTATGCTTACTAGATGTTCAAACATCGAAATCATCCATTTCTCCAGATCTACGAAGAGTTTTGGACAATCATTCCAAAGTATTTGATACTCCCAAAGGTCTCCCACCTATTTGTGATCATGATTATGCTATTCACTTGATTCGAGGAAGTGTTCCTCCAAACATCAGACCTTATAGATATCTCTATGCCCAAAAGAGTGAAATTCAACAAATGGTTGCAGAAATCCCAGAGGCAAATATAATTCTATCTAGCCAAATTTCTTTCTCTTCTCTAGTAGTATTGGTGCACAAGAAGGATATATCATGGTGTATGTGTCCAGATTATAGAGAGATCAGTAAGCTCACTATTAAAAATAAATTTCTCATTCTTGACATTAATGAATCATTGGATGAATTACATAGAGAAATTTACTTCACCAAGCTAAATATTTGTTTCGAATATCATGAAATTAGAATGAAGACAAAAGACATTTCAGAAACAAAATTAAGAACTCATGAAGGTTAATATGAATTTTGGTCATGCATTTTGGCCTTACCAATGCACCTTCCACATTTCAAGGTTTGATGAATTCCACTTTCAAACCCTTTCTTATAAAATTTGTGTTAGTAGTTTTTGATGATATAATAATATAGAACAAGTCTTGGAAAGATCATGTTCAACATGTTGACAAGGTGCTTAAACTATTGGAGGAGAAACAATTGTATGTAAAACCCTCCAAATGTTTCTTTGGGGTATAGGAGGTGGAATATTTGGGTCATATTGTATCTCACTAGGGTGTTAAGGTAGACCCTAAGAAAATTAAAGATATTAAGGAATGGAAAATCCCTAGAACCCTAAAGCATCTGCGAGGATTTCTTGGGTTCACAGGGTATTATCGCAAGTTAAGAATTATGGGAAAATAACAACACCTCTAACAACATTACTGAAGAAAGATGCATTTTTTTTACTTGAGAAGCAATTAATTCCTTTGAACATTTTAAAGAGGTAATGTGCCAAGCTTTGGTCTTAGCTACACTAGACTTCACAAAAACCTTTATTGTGGAATGTGATGCCTTGGGAAATGGAATTGGTGTTGTTTTAATACAAGAAGGAAGACCCATTTCTTTTGAAAGTTGTCAAATCAAGGGAAAGTATTTACACAAACCTATTTATGTGAAGGAAATGTTGGCAATACTATATGCTTGGAAGCAATAACACCCTTACCTAATGGGAAGACACTTCAAGGTAAAAGCAAATCATGATATTTATAAATACTTTTCAGAACAAATATTATCTTTAGAAGAGCAACAGAAATGGGTCACAAAGATGTTAGAGTATGACTTTGAAATCATCTACAGAAAAGGGAAGCATAATGTTATTGCAGATGCACTCTCAATAAGGGATGAGAATGTGGAATCATTTCTCTGTGCCATTTCTATTATCCAACTTGATTGGATAACTAAAGCAATGGACGAATGGAAGAATGACGAAGAGGTGTGGTCACACATTCAAAAATTGCAGCAAGATCCCAATACATCTGATACATTTATCTGAAAAAATGATTCATTATGGTACGAAGATAACTTATATCTATGTAGGAACTCCCAACTCAAACAAAAGGTTACTTTGGATTTGCACACCTCTCCTTTAGGAAGGCATTCATGATTTTTAAAAACTTATCACAGGGTCAAGAAGGATTTTTTTTGGTATGGCCTTAAATTTGATATTCAGAAGTTTATGGTGGAATGTTTGGTTTTCCAACAAAATAAAGTTGAGACAATTAAGAACCCGAGTCTGTTACAACCATTAGCCATTCCAAGTTAGCATTGGGAGGAGGTCCCTATGAATTTTATCACATGTTTACCCAAGTCTGAAGGAAAGAGTGTCATCATGGTGGTAGTTGATAGACTTACCAAGTATGCACACTTTTGTGCATTAACTCATCCTTTCAAAGCCAGTACAATTGCTGCTGTATTTATGGAAACAATTCAAAATCTACATGGAAACCCAAAGATTATTGTAAGTGACAAAGATCCCATTTTCACTTGAAATTTTGGACAAAATTATTTTCTTTTCTTGGTACTCAATTAACTCATAACTCATCTTTTCATCCTCAATCTAATGGACAAACTAAGATAGTGAAAAAGTGTTTGGAATGATATCTTCATTTCTTTGTATATGATAAATAAACATGATGGGTAAAGTGGTTACTTCTGGTTGAATGGTGTTATAACGCTTCCTTCCATACTGCAACAAAAATGACCCCATTTATGGCACTTTATGGATATCATCCACCATCCATCACATCATCTTTAAGAAAAAATTCTAAGGTTCAAGCAATGGAAGATCACATTGAGCATCAACAACAAGTTCTCCAACTCTTTCTTAAAGGATAACCTAACTCTGGCACCGAATCAAATGAAATAACAAGAAAATCAACATCACAGTGAAAGAAGTTTTGACGTAGGCGATCAGGTATTTTTATGACTACAACCATACAAACAAATGTACCTTAAGCAAGCTAAGAAGGATAATAAATTATTACCGAAGTAGTATGATCTCTACAAGGTGTTACAAAATATTGGTACTATGGAATACAAATTGGAGCTATGTACATCTTCTCGAGTACACCCAGTTTTCCATGTTTCATGTTTAAAGTAGGTTGTAGATGACAAGCTCCAAGTTCAAACAATATTGCTAGAACTTGAAGAGGAAGGAAAAATCATATTGGAGCTTGAAATAGTAACAAAAACTGGAACCCAACAACTACGAAATCGATTAATTCCAAAGTATCTCTTTAAGTGGAAGAACTAATCTACCGAAGATTTCGCATGGGAGGATAAAGATTTTATATAGAAACATCCAAAACTACTCAAGTGTTGAGGAAAACACTTTTTTGAAGGAGAGGGGCATGTTAGGTCCCTATAATCCTAGTGTAGCCCACACATTGTTATTGTTGTGCCCCATAAAATCCCACTATTGTTATTATTGAGCCCTTACATTATTATTGTTATGTAGGCCCTAGTTATATTATGACCCTTTATACTCCTATATATACCAAGGAGGTCTTGTCATTTGTATCATCCAATAATTGTTCATTTTGTAGATTTACAAGCTCATGCAATGTACTAAAGCACATGACAAGAATCTACTTCTACTTTCAACCAGCGGAAGCCAATAGATCGATGAAAACAATATGAACAAGAAGAAGACAAATCAATGGCACATAACACAATAAGTTTCTCTGGGGAAAGCCACTACTCAAAACCCCACCTATCTGTATTGCACTAATCAGAAATATGAGTGAAGATACAAAGCTTGTTGTCACAAGAATAATTCGGCACAAGTATGCTCAACTCTCTGCCTCACAAGGCCGCTCTTAGCCAACACTTAGCCAATTTCCACTGCATGCCAAGCCCCTATTTCCTTGCACAATTCCTAGGATGAATAGTCATTATTTAAAGGGAATTCATGCTTCCAAAATTGCACAATCCTAATTAGGTCCTATTCCTGATTGCATGCATGATATTTACAAGTCAATAAATCGTATAACTGATAGTACACTGTCCCTGTACTCTAGTCTCAACTGGGTATTTCTCAAAACTGACATGGATGAGTTTCCAATGAGTGAATCTTTAGTTATCTGGAGTAGCACTTGTTGATGCACCAGTGCACTAACTGACTGCTAATCCTCTACTAGTTCAACAAATAGGTAGAACTAGTTTAACTGACTATAACTCAGTAAACTGAGTTATCTAATTACAACTCAATCTAAACTCATATTGGACCCCTAAAATTTAGGGAGAACATATACATGAATTCCAAAATAATTTCAACTCAAAATTCCTAAGATAATTAAGTTAATTAAACTTAATTAACTATTTACAAGTTGCTATGAGAATATAACTCGATTTTAATTCACAGTTTATTTCAAAGACAAATTAAACTGGAATTTCTTGTTTCCATTCTCAACACTCCCTCTCAACAAGAAAGGGATTAGTTGCTATCTTGATCCTGTCTTTGTGAAACTCGAATTTACATCTTGGCAATGCCTTTGTCAAAATGTCAACATCTTTCTCCTTCATGGGAATGTACTCTAACAACAGGACCCACCTCAATACACAATCTTATAGATGATGATATCAGATATCAATGTGCTTGGACCTATCATGAAAAAATGGATTTTCAGAGAGTTTGATACAACTCTGATTATCGCAATAAATCATTGTCGGATCCATCTGCTGACCAAACATACCAACCAAGATCTTCCTCATCCAATTGGCCTCGCATGCTGCCTGACTTGCAACCATGTACTCTGCCTCTGCTGAATTTAGTGTAATCGATCTCTGTTTCCTGCTGTACCAAGAAACTGCCGTTGACCCAATACTAAAAATCCCTCCTAATGTGATTTTCTGGTCAAATGGACTCCCCGCCCAATCTGCATCCGTGAAGCTTTGAATCTTCACTCCCTTTGTCTGTTTGTACCATAATCGTACTAAGTAGTGCCCCTGAGGTATCTCAATACATGCTTTGTCAACTTCCAATACAAATTGGTATGCCTAACCATCGCTTGATTCACTTGGTAACTGCATAACATAAATCCGGTCTTGTGTTCACCAAGCACATGAGTGAACCCACAAGCTTCCTATAAATAGTAGCTTCCACTACCTATCCCAAAGCAACATCCTCCTTCCTCTAGTTACCAACTAGAGGAGTCTCCATATGCTGGCAACTCTCCATGTGTAACCTCCTGAGTATCTCGTTGGCATACTTTCCTTGAGACACAAACAACTCCCCACCACCCTGCCATACTTCCATGCCGAGAAAGTAATGCATGAGCCCCAAGTCCTTCATCTCAAACTCTCTTGAAAGGTCCTCCTTACAAGATTTGATAAGCTGATCATCACCTGTCAGTATGAGATCATCAACATAAAGTACAATGATCAACAATTTACCTTCCATCACTATGTGGTATAGGTTCGCATCCGCTTCACTCTTCGTGAAGCCCAACCTAGTGAAGAAGCTATCTATCCTGGTGTACCAAACACGAGGTTCTTGCTTCATCCCATACAACCCTCTCTTGAGCCGACACACATGCGACTGATGGTTGAAGGTTTCAAAACCTTCAAGCTTCTCTATGTACACCTCTTCCTCAATCGTGCCATTAAGGAAGACTATCTTCACATTCATATGATGTATTTTCCAACCCATTTGCGCTGATATTGCCAATATAGATTTGATCGATGAGTACTTTGCAACAAGAGAAAAGGTCTCATCATAGTCAATCCCCTCTACCTGCGAAAATCCATGGGCCATAAATCTAGCCTTATGCTTCTCCACACTACCACATGCAACTTTTTTTACCTTGTAAAGCCAATGGATCTCACCAAGGACTTATCCTCTGGTCTCGAGACCACATCCCAAACACTGTTACGAACTATGGAGTCATACTCCTCCACCATGGCATCAACCTAAATTGACTGCTGCACTGCTTCCTCAAAGGAATATGGCTCTGTCACAACACATCCACTCATAAGATCCATGTATCTAGTGTACCTGTCAGGTGACCTCCTCTATTTACGCTATGATGTGGGTGCTCCCACATTCCCTTTAGCATCCGACAACAATCTATCCACCTCTATGGTGCACTTTCTCCCATCTCTGGAAGACTCTATCTGAGTGGATGTCTCCACTCCAAAATCCTCTGCATGTGGCTTCTCCACATCAATTTGAGGCTACTCAACCTTAGGAGCTAAAAGATCCTCAACTGTATGTAGCTGAATCTCCCTCTCAAGGGAAACTCACATGGCCTTCTCTTCATCGAATCTGACATCCCTGCGAACCACTGTCATGTTGCTGGTCGGAAAGTACACCCGATAGTTGTGAGGTGTATCAGTGTACCCAAAAAATATCCCCAACTCTGTTGTCGGCTCAAGCTTCTTCCGTGCATATTTGGTCACATGGAAATATACCGATTACCCAAAAATCCTGAAGTGACCAGCATCTGACCTCTTAGCGGAATAAGCTTCCTCTGGTGTCTTCATCCCAAGTATTCGATGCCGGCTATGGTTTTGAACATAAACCACTGTGTTGCATGCCTCAACCCACAAGTGTAGTGGGAGACCCTAATCATGCAACATCGCCCTCATTGCCCCTACTATGATTCTGTTCTTCCTCTTGGCCACCCCATTCTCTTGAGGGTTACGGGGTGTCAACAACTCTTGTTTAATCCCTTTTGTTGCACAAAAGTGCTTTAACTCATTTGAGACATACTCACCACCATTATCACTTTGTAGAGATTTAACCTTCTTTCCTGACTCTTTCTCCACCAATGCTTTAAACTCACAAAAAATTGTGAAGGTTTGATCCTTTTTCAGCATGAAAAATATCCAAAATTTTCGAGAAAAGCCATAAAAAATTATAACATAATGCATGTGTTTGGCCGTGGATTCTATCGCGAATGGTCCACACACATATGAATGGACTCACTCTAGAATAGCCTCTGCTCGACTATCTCTTTCATGAAAGGAAGATTTGGTGTATTTAACCAAAGTACACCCCTTGCATGTATCACCTTGCTCTAGTGTACCTTTTGGCAAACCGGTGGAGATATGTTGCATGATCTTTAAAGCCCCATGATCCAAGTGACCCAATCACCTATTCCACAACTCACCAACGTCTCGACTCTGCACAATCTCTTCTTTCATGCTCAAAGCATCACAATCCTCTACCTCCAGCTTATAGATCACCTGAATCCCTATCTTCTTTACTTGACCCGTGGCTATGTGTCAAAGGAATGCCTTTCCTTTCAAGAAGAATAAAATCATAGCCTCTATCTTCAAGCATGTCAATAGATACCAAGTTCTTCTTCAGCCCAGAAACATACATAACATTCTCAAGGTGAGTGGAGCCCAATGCTCCCTCTAAAAAGTAACCGTGCCCAATCTAGTAGCACTATACCTCCCATCGTCACCCATCTCGATATGCATATGGAGATCTTTCTCCTCCAGGTCACTAAATAACTCCTTATCGCTAGTCGTGTGGAATGAAGCTCCACCGTCTAAGTACCATACACTTCCCATCATTAATGACACCATGCATGTAATGAGGGAAAATTCCAATTCGAATTGAGAGGCCAAAGCCTCACCCGCCACTCCTCGTGAGTACTTCTTCTTGGACTTCTTGAGTGGACAATTTGTAGCAAAATGGCCCAGCTCATGACAATGAAAGCATTTCATTTTTGTCATGTCTTTCTTCTTGCCTCCATGGAAAGAATACGATTTGGAATGGGAAGCATTCCCTTTCCCCTTCTTCACCTTAATCACTAAGGCATAATTATCTTCATCATTAGTCTTTGATGAAGATCCATCCTTGGTGTTCCTCTTGATCTCCTCCTGCATCAAATCCGACCACAATCGTTCCCAATCTAGAAACTTCTCCTGACCATTGATAGAGTCCTGATAACTATGCCAACTCTTTGGGAGTCCCAGAAGAGCAAGACTCACCATATCATCCTCGACAACCATGATTCCAGCACTTCCAAGTTCATCACAACATTGAGTGAACTTGGTCAAGTATTTTGGAATAGTCTCGCCTTCCTCCATTTTGATTTTTTGTAGTTTGTCCTTCAGTGCCAATTTACTTTGGTCACTGTTGTTTTGATACAAGTCAGTTAATGCTTTCCACATAGCATACACAGTTTCCTTGCCATGGAGACTCGAGACAATGTCGTCTCAAACTCCGTTAAGGATTATCCACTTCCCCTTCGCCACACACTTCTTCCATTTGGCTAGATTCTGTGCATCCGATGCTGCTGGATTAGGAATGTCTTGATTAACGAATTCGTTCAAGCCATTATCCTGCAACACAACCTCCATTTTGTCTCTCCAGGATATATAATTCGAGTTGCCTTCCATGGCATACTCGCGCTGTAAATTGTAGAACGCCATTTGCCAATCTTGAAGTATGTATTACAAATTCGAATTTCACTTGTAACCCAAAACTCAAAACTTCGAGTTCTCCTCTAGTATACCGTATTAAGCTCTGATACCATGTAGATTTTCCTATAGATTCACAAGCTCATGCAATGTACTAAAGCATAGGACAAGAATCTACTTCTACTTTCAGCCAACGGAAGCCACTAGATCGATGAAAACAATATGAACAAGAAGAGGAAAAATCAATGGCACATAACACAATAAGTTTCTATGGGGAAAGCCACTACTGAAAACCCCACCTATCTGTATTGCATTAATACGAAATATGAGTGAAAATACAAAGCTTGTTCTCACAAGAACAATTCCGCACAAGTATGCTCAACTCTCTGCCTCACAAGCCCACTCTTTGCCAACACTTAGCCAATTTCCACTGCTTGCCAAGCCCCTATTTCCTTGTGCAATTCCTAGGATGAATAGCCCATATTTAAAGGGAATTCATGCTTCCAAAACTACACAATCCTAATTAGGTCCTCTTCCTGACTGCATGCATGATATTTACAACTTAGTTAATCATACAACTGATAATACACTGCCCCTGCACTCTAGTCTCAACTGGATCTTTCTTAGAACTGACATGCATGAGTTTCTGATGAGTGAATCTTCAGTTATCTGGAGTAGCACTTGTGGATGTAGCAATGCACTAACTGACTGCTAATCCTCTACTAGTTCAACAAACAGTTAGACCTAGTTTAACTAACTATAACTCAGTAAACTGAGTTATCTAATTAGAACTCAATCTAAGCTCATACTAGACCCCTAAAATTTAGGGAGAACATATGCATGACTTCCAAAAGACTTCCAACTCGAAATTCCTAAGCTAATCAAGTTAATTAACTATTTACAAGTTTCTATGAGAATATAATTCGATTTTAATTCACAGTTTAATTCAAGGACTAATTAAACTAGAATTTCTTGTTGCCATTTCTCAACACATTTATGTGATGTAAAAGGAGGTTTCCCCCTCAAAGAGGCTTATTCTCACATCGTTGATCTATCTTTTCCTTTGTTTTTTTTATTTGGTTACATAACATTGTACATTAAGTTATCATAGACATACCTTAGGAATTGAATTGCATTTTTTTGAATCAATATGGTAATAGTCATCCCTCACTATAAGATTAGTTTTATCCACAACCAAATTGACAACTCCACTCACGAGAACTCCTTGAGCTCTTCTTGATAGGGTTTTCTTTCTAGCTTTTATGGATGTATTTAGGGTTCTCTATTAATTTTTCACTCTAATAACCTTGCATACAATATAGTAGACTATTTTTTCAAGGGTCATTCAAGGGTGTTTTGGGAGTCGTTTACCATAATTAGATTTGCATGCACTTTTCTCTTGGGGATAGAGTGTACATATGCTTGTTTCCTTCATGATAAGAGATTACATATGTTGTTTGCCTTACTTTTAATTTAGGGATAGAGTGTACATATGCTTGTTTCCTTCACCATAAGAGATTACATACAGTGGTTTCATTACTAGCAAGTGCATACATACCCCAAGTCTTGAAATTTAACAATTTCTAACCTTTTTCCTGTTACTTTTTCTACTTTAAGGGTTAGGGTATTCTTGTAGCAATGATTTTCTAATAATTATTTCTTGTTTTCAGGTGTTTAGATAGTTTTTTAAAAGAGAAAATAATTCCTTGTGATCCTTTTTCTTTTTCTTGTTTGTGCATTTGAAGTGGCTTTTGGTTAGTTGCATTTTCCTTTTAGTTGCTTGGTAAGGGTTGCATTGTTATAATCTCGAAAAAATAAAATATTGTCATGTTTTCATTTGCATTATGATCTTATCAAAATTTGTTCATGCTTTATATTGAAAACCAAGTACATTGAAGAATTAGAGTAAATAACTTAATTTTGACAACGTTCTTAAGTTTTCATTTGTCGAGTTTGAAAACATCTTAAGTTGCACTTGCTTCCTCGAGTAATCAACACCCTATAAAATGAAAGCTTAATTTAAAATAAAATGGACTTTTTCTTGTTAGAAAACTAATAGTAGTCTAACATTAGGGCCTTGGTATAACTTTGGAGAGCAAACACTCCAAGGCCAAAAAATAAAACGAAAAATGAATAGTGAGTGAAAAATCCATTAAAAAAAATTCTTTATGCAAATACACCTCTAACATAGGTCTTAAGCGCGAGGTGATGCTAGGAAAAGTGGATGTGATATCCCTTCTTTCACTTGTGTTAGTTTTCATTGGATTACTACATGTATGAGAGTTTCAAAGAAACATGTTCAATACCATTTCCCTTTGAAATTTTGTGCTTTGTTTCCATACCCACACGTTTGGTCCTGACCCTCAATGTTTCTTCCTAATTTCAAACTATGAAGTGGTAACCTTAGTGGCCTTTCCTAGAATATCTAATAGGTAACTGTAAGTGATAAATCCTTGTGGTACTCAAGGAAGACACATAATCATCATTTCAACTCCCTTGGATGATGCTTGTCTGTATAAGGGTAGTTGCACCTTGGGTGATTGTTTTGTGCAAGTTACTGTAACTATCTACCACACCATCATTGGTTGGACTTGGGCCCTCATCATCCCAAGGTGATTTTTTGAAGACCCTCTTACTCATATCCTAATTATTTTGGATCTAGGTCCTAATCACTTTGAAAGGAGCATTAGGAGAGTAGTTTGTTTATTAATTAATCTCAATAATTTTTTAGTTTAGTTCTCTTTATTTGTTTATTAGTCAACTTAGGTTGTCTTTGCCTTATAGCTTTTGAATTTCTAATTCAAAGTGGAAAATTAGCCACTCCACTAGTTTAGAAGGATCCAAGGTTTTTCTCTTGTCATAAAGTGTGGAATTATCTCCTCAAAAGTGTAGGTTGAATAACTTTGACTTTGATCTAAGGGAGTTGGTAGAAGAGAATTAGAAGAACTTGAACAATCACAAAAGGGAAGCGTACAATGAGGAAGAGATCTCAACTAAGGGTATCCTAAGAGATTTGGATAGTCGTGTAATGATTCTTGGGATGGTTCCATCTCCTTCTTCATAGGAAAATCTCAGTCCCATTGAGATTGAGGATTTTACTAATTCAACTCCATCAAACATTAACTTCTCATTTAGCCTCATAGCTCTATCCTTTTGCATAATTACAATTTTGAGAATTTAAGTCACATCGCAAATCATTTTCACTAGTGTTAAACAATGGATAATTTCATTAATACATCAAGAATATAGAGCACCCATACTCCCACATTGGAGGTATCTAAAGGATGATTCAATCCTCATGACATCTCAAATGTCCATTTATCTGTTAACCACCCTATGAGTAACCTCAGTTGAAGATTTATTAAACAAAAGGTATTACAGACTCATGTGCTGGTGTGTGTGTTCTATGTTATCGAAACAACGAATCGATCAGATTGCCAATACACAGAAAATAAGTGGAAAGACAACAGAGAAATAAAGTAAGCAACGTAAAGACACAAACAGTTTTTAATAAGGAGTTCACCCTATTCTCCAGGGTTACGTATCCGGTCCAACTTTAGTGGTGGCCTTGTTTTATTGTGTCTTTCAATAGAGAAATTACAATACAGGGACTCAATATGAGTTCTCCTGAAGCAGATTTTACTTGGCAGGGTGGTTCTTGGATTCCCCAAGCCACTCAGAGTTCGCAGACTCTTTTTGTTCCTACCAGCTCTGTGACCCTTGGTCTACAGTGGAAAGAGCCAAAAGTGATGCTCAGTTCGGACAGATTCCTCTATGGGAAGGCTTGAATCTTCAAGCTCTCTGGTGCTCAACACTGCCTGTGGCCAGCTCGGCCCTCTGTCTCCTCTGCTTGGCTTTACTATTCTTTGTGTTCAGTCCTCCTCTCTAGGTTCACTGTTCAATGTCTCTCTTTGTCGCTTAGACTCCTATCAATTCGGGTTCCCAATCAACTCTTCCTGTTCGACTGTCTCTGTTCATGGCTTTAGCCATTTGATCCCTATGCCTGTTCGGTTCCTCTCCCACTTGCGTCGATTCTCCTTCTGCAGCTGCGCTTGGGGTTCCTTATTCAGCGTCAGCATGAACGCCCAGGGAGTGGCCACGTGTCCCCATTTAACTGGTGCCAACATGCTTCATCGGTTCGTTTCTTCAGTTACGCCGTGGATGTGTTCTTCCTCCACTGTGGCGGTCAAACGGTCTCCAAATCCCTTTAGAACGCGGCTTAATCCCCTGTTGATTCTGCTTTTTTCCATTGGGCGCAATCTCAACCATTCGATCTGGGCTCCTCAAGATCCGACATCATACACACGTCGAGCACGGCTGACTTGCTCGACCGATAACACGTGATCAACGATGGTTTTCTCTCACCTCCGTCGCCACGCGTCGATTGGTGTATGGAATCGCTCTGCTCTTGTCCAAAACCTCTTACCGTTCAAGGGCATCCCGATCAAAACCGCTAGTTTCCAGAGCGCGGGTCCCGCCTTCGTACTTTAGCACTTTTACCTTTTCCCGCTCGCGGTCCTCCGGTTCCCCCACGCGACCGGGTGCTCGAGCTTTGCCATTTTGGCCCTATTTGCCCAGCGATCACCTCCTTTTCCTGATCCAGGGCTCCCAGGGGCTACTTCGACCTCCCGCGCGGTCTCCATGGGCCTCGGTCAGCGCGCTTTGACCGAGGTCCTCGTCGTTCCACACTGGCCGCCATTATCACTGGTTCAGGGTGTTTTTGATGCTGTTGTGGATTCTTTAAAGATTTGTTTTGTCCTGATAAAGTCAAGGTTCTTTGACAATCTTTTATGGATCCGATTCGGATCACGGCCTTCCCACTGAAAAAAAATCTTTTGGACCACCAAAAGTTGGTTTTCTTCAAGCATCGACTAAGTGAGGAAACCGCTGTCTCACTTGTCCAATCTCAATCCACTTCGCACTGCTCGGCTTCGAACCTTTAAGCCCAATCCTGAGGTATTTCACTTATCCACTGCGCATCGTCCTTACCTTCCTGTCCAGCACTGTGTCTTCCCGTAATGCACTTAGATATTCAGGTAGTAGGTCGTCAACAGAAGGTAATTGACTCTACTCTTCAGGGTCCTCAATCATTGAAGGTTCAAACAACCTCAAGCAATCGACATTCATGACTGAGTAGATGCGCATGTAAGCTGGTAGATCAAGGCAAAAAGCATTTCCATCAATCTTCTCAAGTATCCTGAAGGGTCCATACCTGATAGGTTTTAGCTTTTTACCTTCACCTTGCATCCTGTCCTTGCTGATATAGAGCCAGACTTGGTCTCCAACTTGAAAACTATGCTCCATCCGATGCTTATCATGCCTAGCCTTGTACTTGGCCTGGCTCTTTTCCAGCTGTTCCTATACTGCCTGGTGGATCTCCTGGACCTGTTCAATGAACCTAGTTGCCTTGTCCACATCATTGTGTCTATCAACCATGGTATCTTTACCAAAGACAAAATCCAAAGGAGACCTTGGTATGAAACCAAAACAAGTCTCAAAAGGAGATCTTTGGGTAGAAGAGTGTTTGGCTCTATTGTAAGCATTCTGCACATAACACAAGTGTTCATCCCAAAGCTTAGGGTGTTTGCTGCAATATCCTCTCAGTAGCTGGATCACTATCCTGTTAGCTACTTCTGTCTGGCCATCTGTTTGTGGATGAAAAGTTGTGCTTTTCTTTAATTTGGTGTCCATTAGTTCCCACAGACTGGACCAAAACTTCCCCACAAATCGAGTGTCTCGATCAGATACAATAGAAGTGGGTAATCCATAATGAACCCATACATGTTCAAAGAATGATTTTGCAGTTTGTTCAGCTGTAATCTGTTTACTACAAGGTATCAAAATACACATTTTGCTGAACCTATCCACAACAACATATAGATAATCATGACCTTTCCTAGATTTAGGCAGTCCTCTAGCGAAATCCATGGAAATGCTTTCCCAAGGTTGAGAAGGAACTGACAATGGAGTGTACAAGCCTAGTTTTCTATTACTGGGCTTGCTTTTAGCACACATAGCACACCCCTTTACATATCTAGAAACTGTCTCACTCATTTTCGGCCAATAACAAAACCTTTGCAGCTGTGCAACTGTTTTACTTACCCCAAAGTGACCTGATATCAGAGAAGTGTGTGCTTCCCTAATTATCTTTGCTCTC
>APFE030615710.1:86473-99254 GCA_000404065.3 Pinus taeda | reverse complement strand
TCTTCTACCATAGACTTTATAGCTAGGAAACTTTCTATGAATTGAGGGTCTGGCCCTATAGAACCTTCCTTTGACATTATCTTCTGAGAATAGACTCTCCCAATTTCAGGATTAGTTTCCACCAACTCTCCTTCTCCTAATTTGAGCTTTGATCTAGTGAGCATTCATAGCTAAACCAACACAAGCTTGTCTAACCTTACAGCCTAGAGCTTTGATACCACTTGATCTGTTAACCACCCTATGAGTAACCTTAGTTGAAGATTTATTAAACAAAAGGTATTACAGACTCATGTGCTGGTGTGTGTGTTCTATGTTATCGAAACAACGGATCGATCACATTGCCAATACAAAGAAAATAAGTGGAAAGACAACAGAGAAATACAGTAAGCAACGTAAAGACACAAACTATTTTTAATAAGGAGTTCACCCTATTCTCCAGGGTTATGTCTCCGGTCCAGCTTCAGTGGTGGCCTTGTTTTATTGTGTCTTTCAATAGAGAAATTACAATACAGGGACTCAATATGAGTTCTCCTGAAGCAGATTTTACTTGGCAGGGTGGTTCTTGGATTCCCCAAGCCACTCAGAGTTCACAAACTCTTTTTCTTCCTACCAGCTCTGTGACCCTTGGTCTACAGTGGAAAGAGCCAAAAGTGATGCTCAGTTCGGACAGATTCCTCTATGGGAAGGCTTGAATCTTCAAGCTCTCTGGTGCTCAACACTGCCTGTTGCCAGCGTGACCCTCTGTCTCCTCTGCTTGGCTTTACTGTTCTCTGTGTTCAGTCCTCCTCTCCAGGTTCACTGTTCATTGTCTCTCTTTGTTGTTTGGACTCCTCTCAATTCGGTTTGCCAATCAACTCTTCCTGTTCGACTATCTTTGTTCATGGCTTTATCCATTCGATCCCTATGCCTGTTCGGTTCCTCTCCCACTTGCGTTGATTCTCCTTCTGCAGCTGCGCTTGGCATTCCTTGTTCGGTGTCAGCATGAACGCCCAGGGAGTGGCCACATGTCCCCATTTAACTGGCGCCAACATGCTTCGTCGGTTCGTTTCTTTAGTTACATCGTGGATGCGTTCTTCCTCCATCGTGGCGGTCAAACAGACTCCAAATCCCTTCAGAACGTGACTTAATTCCCTGTTGATTCTGCTTCTTTCCATCGGGCGCAATCTCAGCCGTTCGATTTGGGCTCCTCAATATCCGACGTCGTACGCACGTCGAGCGCGGCTGACTTGCTCGACCGATAGCGCGTGATCAACGACGAGTTTTTCTCACCTCCGCTGCCACGCGTCGATCGGTGTATGGAATCGCTTCGCTCCTGTCCAAAACCTCTTACCGTTCAAGGGTGCCCCGATCAAAACCGCCAGTTTCCAGAGCGCGGGTCCTGCCTTCGTACTTTAGCGCTTTTACCTTTTCCCCCCCGCGGTCCTCCGGTTCCCCCACACGACCGGGTGCTCGGGATTTCCCATTTTGGCCTTGTTTGCCCAACGATCACCTCCTTTTCCCGATCCGGGGCTCCCAGGGGCTACTTCGACCTCCCGCGTAGTCTCCATGGGCTTCGGTCAGCGCGCTTTGACCGAGGTCCTCGTCGTTCCACGCTGGCTGCCATTGTCACTGGTTCAGGGTGTTTTCGATGCTGTTTTGGATTCTTTAAAGATTTGTTTCCTCCCGATACAGTCAAGGTTCTTTGACAGCCATTTATGGATCCGATTTGGATCATCCATATTATAAGTATTTTCCTACCCACTTTTAGAGCATTGAGCATAGGTATAATACCTTCCATAATAGCTCCTAATAGTTGTATGTGGTCACAACCTTATACATCATATGGTGTTGGTTCATTTTCTTTTGGGATGCTATTAACTGGGATGCCACATATCATGCCTAGTGCATTATCTATCTTCCTTGGATTTAACATGGCCAAGATTTCCTATACCCTTTTACTTATATTTCCATTTAGAGGGGCACATTTGTTCCATTATTTGGGAAGTGAAATTATTTTGAATTCTAGCTTGCTAATGGGAAGCAATCCCTCCATGGGAATGGGAAATTTAATGGGTGGAGGTTTTCCTCGATATGTTTAATTCCTAGTTTCCTTCCTTCAAAACCCTATTTTTTGGATAGACAGTCCTTTTATGCCTAGTGGTGGTTACGTTATAAGTATTTCTTTTGTGGAAACCAACCAAGGGACCCCTTCCCAAGGGGATTATTGTGCTTTTCCTTTCTTTGGAAACATTGGTGCCCCCTTGATAGCCAAATTGAATATTCGTGGATTGACTATAGAGGTACCAATTTCACTAATGTCCACTCCCAATGTTCTAAATGCTCATGAATCTTCTCAAATAAACACCTTATCTCAATGGAATCAAATTGATGTTGACCCTTTACCTTCTTTTCTAATGAACTTTTCTCTTCCTCCTACCTCATTTAGTAAGAGTCTAGCTATTAGTAACCAGAAGTTTAAAAAGAATAGAAAAAGGAAGAATACAAAGAAGGTGAAGAAAAAAGAAAAAGTAATTGGCCACTACAAGTTATGTTAGATACATGTCACAAGTCATTGCAAGTCATATTGGAGACAAGCGACTAGCCACTACAAGTCACACTGGAGGAAAACAACCATCCACTACAACTCATGCTAGGAGCAAAAAATCTGTCATTGCAAGTCATGATGGAGATACACATCAACCATTGCAATTCAAGTTGGGGGAAAGAAACCAACCAATGATTTCATTTTGGGGTGAAAGCAACCATCCGATGAGTTCATGTTGGGTGCATTGATATTGTTCAAAAATATAGACAAAGAGGACATAAGCCTAAGTTCCCTAGTAAACTTTGTGAGGTAGATCACCTTACTTATTCATGCCTTGCTATTCCATAAGTACAAAAAGTGTGGCTCCTATGTCAAGGATATTTTGATATTAAACCACCTTTAGTTTCCCAATAACATTTTCAACCATTGGTTGATGAAATGGTCAAGCCCATAGAGTCTTTGACCAATCCCACTCTTCTTTTAGAGAGTGAAGTTTCTACTAACCATGTTTTCCAACAACCTATCTAACCATGACTTGATAAAGGGGCCAAGTTGATGAAATATTTAGCTAATCCCACTCTTATTTTGGAGGGTTCTGAGTTTACTAACCATATTTTCTTCATTATCAGTTGAAAACATTTTAAGCAAGGGGACATTCCACTCACTTCGAGCATGATCCCTCCAAGTTCTAAGATGGTTTCCTTTGATTGGAATAATCTTCTTGATCCTAACCTTCCTTCTTCTACACCCTTCCAAGTAAGGGTTGAAGGTTATTCATATAACATTTACTAATGTATAATGGATGGAGTCTTCACAAGTATTTTATCCTCCTCAGGTTGGTAAGCTATGGATTCTCCCAAGCTTATGTCAACTACTAGTCAGTTGCTAGCTTTTAATAGAATACCTAGTGAATCTTTGAGTATTCTTCCTTTGTTTTCTATATGATTATGTGCAAAGATTTCCCTAGTCGATATTATGTTGGTGCAAGGCCCATTATATTTTAATATGCTTCTTTGGAATGATTAAGTACATGATATCACGTCCCAAGAGGTAGCTCAATTGGTGATATTCCCTTAACTGTTGCTTCGAAAACAACTTAATGGATTTTATTTTTTATTTTTATTTATTTATTTTTAATTCTTTGGAAGTAGCATCTAGAATGTATCCTTATTTTTTATGCTTACTTTTAATGCATGGAAATGGGTTATGAAAAGCAACATGACCAATATCTTTCTACATTATTGAAATATTGAGAACATTGATGTATGTGCAAAGTAAAATTTACAAGATGTTTTGTAAATAACAATATTATGTAGAAGGTATGGTTTTATCAAAAGCAGTTGTGACTAATGTTGGTAGTGTAATTAAGCAGGGGTAGCTTAATGACAACACAATAATGTCGCTAAAATTCTAGTACCACAAAACATAAGAATCAATGAAAGGTAAAATGTTGCAATGTGATTTGCAACTGCAAATGTGAAGATACAATATTTACAATTATGATATGCAATATTTGTGCATAGAAGATATAGTAATGTTTTTCTAGATGACATGTTGATTATTATGTGAAAAATTTGAGATGATTACCACCTGTATGACATTGGATGTTAGTCATGATTCCTTGTCAAATTTGCTTTTATAGACTATGAGGCCCATGTTGAGGGTCAAGTATGAATACATGAAGTACATAAATGTTCCTTATGCTTTAATGTTAATGTTCTTTTAAATATTACCGGATTCTTGTAGGCATAGGTGAAATGCATCTACTCCTTTTCTTATAATGCATGTGAAGTGTGGATAGATGAGTATGCCTTGATAATCTTTATGCATTTTACTTTATGCATGTGAGGTTTGGATGGATAACCATGTGTTATAGCCTTACATGCATGAATAGATAGACATGTTGGTGGAATTATGTACTTTTAATTAATGCACATGCAAGAAAGTGGATCATGAAAATATGTTTAAAGTATAACTAGTCGAGGCTTATTGTTTGAGATTGAGAAATGTTTTATATAATCACGATGTCAGAGTCGCTAACACTAGTAATTGCAGGAAATGATTGTGACTTATGCTAAGGATGAATTATATTTAATGTTATGGTAGACAATGAACTAATGGTCCATGCAAATCGAAGGATTGCCAAACACAAGATAATCCACTGTAGGGAATAACCAGGGCAGAAAGACACATTGCTGGAGGAAATATGGGGTAAATGATATCATGATTAATGTAATAGGCTCTAGCTAGTTATGATTGAATTTAAGATGATATTTCTTTGTAAAAATGTTAACAATGGTCAAGGGATGAACTCCCTTACTACCATTGAGTGAGGGGTGAACACCCTCATGAAACGTTTAATAAACTAAATGTTTCATGGTTTTTCTCTTCAGGGTTTCCACAGTATATCAGTGTCCATTGATGTGCTTGCCTATTATGTCATTCTAATGATGTTGCTTCCTGGCATGACGCTGACGCTTACATCATCAAATATGTGATTAACTAGCCTAATTAAATGGACAACGATAGTGATGTAAGGTTGCAACAAGGAGCTTTATGTTAATATGCTACAACAATAGTTGTTACCTTATGTGACTTGCTATTCCATTTCTAAAGTTAATTTATGTAATGTTGATGATTTTATGTAATAGTTAGTTAAAGAATATGGAATACCTTATTGAAAATATTACATGCTAGTAAATTATGTAAAAAAATTCTAATCCTATGCATCATTTTTACACGAGGTTTACCGAAAAATGTTACAATTATAGATATTGAAAAATAAATAAATTAAACTAAATTCCCAATATCTTTTCCCTTCCCCTCATTTTCAATTTCCTTTCCCTTCCCCTCATTTTCAATTTCCTCAATAACCCAAGAAAGCAATACCAAAAATATCCTTTAAATAAACAAAAAGTAAAATCTAAATGAAAGCAATACCAAAAACAAAAATCCTTTACCTAGAAGTTAGGAAGTCAAATTTCAACATGGGCTATTTGTATTGGTGGATTAAAATCAAGTTTTTCTCTCTGCCTATTTTGAATGGGGAGTCCTGCCATTTTATGAAAACCATCATACAAGATAGGATCCATCTATGTCAGAGACAACAAATCTGGAACAGACACTTCCTGCTAAAACATTATACAGTAAGAATTGTGGGGCTTGTGTGCTCTGCCATTTTATGAAAGCTGTCACACCATAGATAGTACTCAGGGCCCATCACAGAGCAGAGAAAACCAATGTGTTACAGAAACTTGGCTAAAATCTTAAACGATAAGAAGTGTGGATATCGTGACTTGCAAAAAGGACGAGTAGCATTTGGTTTTCCTTTCAGGAATACTGACTTTGCTGGAAAGGGAACCCATTGCCCACCCAACCATCTAGTCCCACACACTTGTATCTATATCCCAATCAAATTACAGTGACCCTAAGAAGCACGAAGCCATGGGGACAATAACTGGGTACGCATGGCTTTGGATCCAATTCTTATTGTTGCTGTCGACTTGGCTTCAATTGGGCACTGGTGCAGCCTATATCGGCTCTGAAGAAGATGATTGGCAGGATTTTGGAGCGGGTAGCAGCCAGGAAGATTATTGGGATTTTGTTCAGACCACAGGCACACAGTTTGTGGTGAATGGTTTTCCATTTTATGTGAATGGATTTAACACATATTGGTTGATGTTGCTTGCTGTTGACCCTTCTACCAAATCCAAAGTTAGCGAGGTATTCCAGCAGGCAGCCTCGGTCGGGCTCACGGTAGGACGAACCTGGGCTTTCAATGATGGAGGATGGAGGGCTCTTCAAAAATCTCCAGGCGTTTATGACGAGGATGTCTTTCAGGTGAGATTCTTTGTAGATATTAGCTAATTTCGATTGTTCAGTTATATGCATATAAAAATAGATGATGTAATAGTTAAGAGTATATGTTTTTTAATTTATATTTATGCATATAAAAATAGATGGTGTAATAGTTAAGAGTATGTGTTTCTCTAAGAATATATACAAATTTAAATTTTAGTAGCTAAATAGCTAAATTTAATGATTCATGGTTAAAGCTCTATCATAATTAAGAAAATCTGCTACTTTGTAAACACTGACAAATTGAGATTCAGAAAAATAGAATATATACACCTCCAAATTTTAGCAGTCAAATTACCCAGCCTAAACAAATCATGAAAATAATACACCACTTTGATGTTGATGTTTAGCTTAACCCTGATCACTTTGATGTCTAAATTCTCTAGTGCTTTGTGCTGGTTCTTTATCAAGATGGACCATCTATTAAGCACAGAAATAAACTGAAAATTGGATTTGTATTTTCCTAGGCTTTAGATTTTGTAATCAGTGAGGCCCGGAATTATGGCATTCGGCTTATCCTGAGCTTGTCTAATAACTGGGATGCATTCGGAGGGAAGTCACAGTACCTGCAATGGGGAAACAGCGCGGGCTTGGATTTGAGTTCTGAGGATGCATTCTTTTCTCATGCCACACTCAAGGCTTACTTCAAAAACCACATTAAGGTGCATGGTCCTATAGATAGATTTAACAGTTCTACTTCACAAATGTTCTTCTCTGATTTATACTCCTAGATATTCTCTGGTTTGTACAGAATTTTCTCTGGTTTGTACAGAATTTAGATCTTAAAATCTAGGTTACAATAAAATTGATCAAAGTTACAGACAACCAAGTAGTAATTATAGCCAAATTTTCCTCTGTTCATACAGTTTTCTGATTTATAAGCTCAGATTTCATGGATCCTAGTCACGTAACATTCGTTATTTCAGAACGTTTTGAGGAGAGTGAACACTGTGACCAACGTTGCATACAAGGACGACCCAACCATATTTGCCTGGGAGCTCATGAACGAACCTCGCTGCCTGTCTGATCCCTCCGGTGACACGTTACAGGTAGGCATGTTCATGCATACCGTGCCCTCTAAAGTGAAACCAAGTTTCTATTTCTTCATAGACTAGTTTGCAGAATGTTTACAGAGCTGTATAATGGTATGGCAAAGTTTTTCCAGCTATTGATCTAAGAAGTTAGAGTTTTCATTGATTTGCAATTCAGATATTTGAAATTATCGAGATCAATTTAAAATATTATCGGTAAAGAATTTTGCCTAAGTGATCGAGATCCATTTAAAATTAAAAATTATGCAGAACTTCAAAACTTGAATTTTGAATTTATCAAAATATTTCAAAGATTTATCAGAGTTCAGGATGCATGAAATCTCTTCCTGCTTTATATAGTTAGATGTAGATACTTAATTAGATGGTCCATTCTAGGAAATATTCTGGAATGATAAGAGTGATGTCAAAACTAAAATTGACTCCATTTAAGTTTATCTAATTTCGGAATATATTTTTAGAATCTACAAACAAATTTAATTGTTTTTATTTTTTCCTTGAATTTCAGAATATTTATAAAATTAGTAATCTAAATAAAGATGGTTGAATAAGCCTATCATAGTCAGAAAAATCTTTGCAACAGAATTTCCATACTGCTTGTTTATTTCAGATATGAACTGTGTACAAGAAAACTGCGGACACTCCACCAATCGTCGTCAGAGACAAGGAGGCCCAAAAAAATGTCAAAAAATGCTTGAAATTAAATGTCAATTGTAAATGTCACAAGAAATCCTAACGTTGACATTAATTTCATTATCAGGAATGGATTCAGGAGATGGCCTTCTATGTGAAATCTATTGATCCTAAGCATCTGTTGGAGATTGGTGTTGAAGGGTTCTATGGACCTTCAAGTCCGGACAGAGCTATATTCAACCCTAACAGTTTTGCTCAGCAAGTAGGCACAGACTTCATAAGGAATCACCAAGCACTGGGCATTGATTTTGCCTCTGTACATATTTATCCAGACAGCTGGTAAGGTTGCAAATTAGCATAAACCAATCTTAATCCTCAACCCATATTGCAATTTACAGCAAAACACTACTGACAAGTCCCTCTTTCTCTTCCTTTCGATTGCACGAAGGATTTCCCAATCCATATCTGCAGCTCACTTGTCATTCGCTAGAAACTGGACCATGTCACACATCCGAGACTGCGAGAAGACTTTGAAAATGCCTGTTGTATTTGCAGAGTTTGGGACATCAAGCAGAGATCCAGGTTATACCAGCAGCTACAGAGACACCTTCATACAGAATGTGTACGAGAGCATTCTAGCATCGGCTAGGAAGGGAGGAGCCGGTGCAGGAAGCCTGATTTGGCAGCTATTTCCCGAGGGTGTGGACCAGTTGAACGATGGGTATGAGGTGGTTCTTTCCAAGAGTCCCTCCACGGCTAAGGTCCTGAAAGAGCAGTCGGTGGCCCTGTGGGAGCTGAGTTCTATGTGCCAGTGGAGCTTTAAGTGGAGTTGCAGAAGGGAGATTGTTAGTGCTCCTCGTTTTTCTTCACTGGATGGTGATGTTCTCACGGGGTGGTCTGACCCTGTGAGTGAATTGTGATTGCTTTGATGAGCGGGGATTGAATAAATGGTTAATAAAGATAATTGGGTAAAGTTGGACCAGGGGCTTTGGGTACGGAAACCAATTTGTGATATTGACTTGTGGGGTTGTATGTGTTGGTAAGAGCTAATTAGTCTGTTATAGGGTATTAAATGATTGGGTAGTCTGCCACATGGTATTAAATGATTGGTTAGCTGCATGCCCTTTAACTTTATAACACATCCGCATAATAAGATAAATGAAAAATAATAAAGTGCGTTATAAAATTAAAATACATGAAGCTAATCAATCATTTAATGCCCTATTACACACTGGTTAACTCTTGCCATATGTATTGACCATTAAATTTTAACACCCCAAATATTAATAAATATTAATAAGTCCATCGGACTATAAATATTGGTTGCTCTCGTGTAAGACCTCTCCCATCTGACGAGCCACAAGCTCATCATAGTCGTCCATAACCACAGTATTAATGGTCGTCCATAACCACAGTATTAATGGTCGTCATCATTTAAGAGAAATGGAATTCCATAACATTATTTTAAGAAGAAAATGTATTTCCAAGTATGTCTTTGTTGGCTAAGATAGATTGGCTAAGATAGATAAAGTTCAGAATCTTTATATGTATACCGAGGTTAAAATTCAAATTTTATCAGAGTGGTTTAAATTTGATAATTTGTATGGTAATTTCATAATTGTAAATTGTAAGTGTTAAAAGTTAAGTCCGTATTTACAAAATATTATTAGTTATTTGATAATTTGCATAGTAATTTATAATTATTTTTAATAAATGTGAAAAGATAAAGATAAATATGTATTCCAAAATGCCATTTGTTATTTGATAATTTGTATAGTAATTTTATAATTATATTAAGTGACTTTAAAAATGTAAATATAGATTTAGAGATGCAAATTAGTTAATATTTAGAATTCCATCACATGAAGGAATCTTTTTAACTGCAAACCTTTTTTTAGAGTGAAAGGCGATTTGATTCTTTGAGGGTTTAGTAAATCCAAATCAAGATAACTCTAGGTTAATTATAATAATTAGATCCGAAATTAAAATAGATCTAGACTGATTATAATAATTTTAAATTTTGTTATTCGCACTTATATAAATTGTCTCTTAAATTTTTTTGAAGTTTACTTTCAATATCATTTAAAAAGAAAAAGAAAAATTAAGATCTTTGTCAAACATATAGGCTTGTTACAAGGGAGCTCACACAAAAACTCCAATTCATCTTTTGAGTGGGGTACTAAAGTGTGTCAAACTTAGAAAGTCGTCAACGTTAATCTCCAGATGGGATTGTAGGATGGTCAATTTTTTTTAGTGATCGACATCAATATAACTGCAATGAGCTCTATACAAAGTTGTTAACGTTAACAAAGAATTTATATGTGGTATAATATTAATCAATTAATAATTTTGAATATATATATATTGTATTTATAGTTTTAAAATAAATTGTAGAATATAAATGAAATATAATAATATTGTGTTTTACAGTTCCGATCTGATGTACCGCTGCTGCTGCTATGTGCGCGCGCGCGCCTGAGCCTGCCTCCGCCATCGTCCCTGCTTGCTTCAGCTTCGAGCACCCGGCACCATGGACCCTCCGGATCCGCCTGGCGGGGATCCGGAGCTTCAGCTCCAACACGCCTTCTCTAATCTGATCAAATCGCTCCCTCAACAAAGACCCAGACCTACTGCATCTAAATTTGTGAAGAAGCTAGACATTTTACAAGAAGTTCATTTGCCTCCGACCATTCCTCGCAAGGCAGCCATTTCATTAGCAGAGAAAGGATTAATCGGGCAATTTACAGGACTATGGCCCTTGCCCAAAACAGTGCAAAGGTGGGTTGAACGAAACTGGGCTGACAAGATCCAAGGTAAAATATCCATCCGATTCTGTGGCAGAGGATATTTCACCTTTCACTTCGAGACAAAGGAGGACAAGAACCTAATCTTCAGAAACGGGCCTTACTTCATGGACTCCAGGGGTCTCTATCTCAACAAATGGACCCCGGATTTCGATCCAGAGCTCGATATACCAAGTGCAGTTCCAGTCTGGGTCAGGTTGCCCCACCTCCCTCTTCACTGCTAGGGCGATGATTCGGTCAAAGCAATAGGAAACGCGGTCGGAAAATACATAGATCGCAACGAACCTAAAGACAACATGCAGGCCTGTGCGCGGATCTGTGTAGAAGTAGACCTGGGACGTGGACTGCCGAAAGCAATCAAACTGAAAGTCGACGATTGGAGCCACATACCGCAGCTAGACTACGAACAGATACCCTTCAAATGCAAGGTATGTCATGAATACGGACATTTTGCAAATAGATGCACTAAAATCATAAATGTAGAATCAGAAGAGCAAGAAGGGCAATGGGAAACCGTTAAAAGAAAAAAATCATCTCCGCCCCTGAAACCGACAGACTCCGAAGCCCAAGAGCCCCCCCTTCAGAACCCCATCCATCTCCACTTATCCCATCAGCTCCCTCCTTCTTCCTCCCATCAGTCTCCTCCTCATCCCTCATCTCCTCGACCTTCGGATCCACCCATTCCTCCATCTTCTAATCCATTCGCGGCCCTCTCTGCTGAAGAATCCGAGCCAGATCCTCCCCCCTCTAACTTTACCCTTCACCCCTCTTCCCCTCACATCTCCCAGCCCTCCCCTGACACCCTCTCAGCTAGAGTAACCAGAAGCTCCTCAAAGGATCATGGAGGGCCCAGTGATATACCCAAAAAACATGGGCCTAGCAGAAAATCTGCTAAACAACATAGGGAAGAAAGCGCACAGAAAGACATTGCCATGGGATCTCAGACCCCTATTGAATCCTTCATACTTGGCCACTCAGATAAAGAAAATAATACCAAAGGAAAAGAGAGTCGAGCACCTCTCCATGCAACCAGTAAATCATGATGAAAATGCTATCATGGAACAGTAGGGGACTAGGGCACCCCTCCAAGATAGCAGCCCTCAAGGATCTAATCCAAAGTGAAAAGCCTGAAATCGTCCTTATTCAAGAGACAAAGCAAGATCAATCTGAAGTCAACAGGGTCCTCAGCCAGCAAAAGCAATACAGTGGTTGCGCCAGTGAAGCAAGAGGAGCCTCGGGTGGCATCCTAACAATGTGGGATAATAGCAAATGGAGCTGCAACTCCACCAAAATAAACCAGCACTGGATCAGCGTTAATCTAGAAAGCAAGGAGGATGGAGCAATGGTAAGAATATACAATATCTACTCTCCGAACCATTACAGAGAGAAAGAAGCATGCTAGAACACACTGGAGGCAAACTTAGAAGAAGACCAAGACAACAACCTCATTCTTGCAGGGGATCTAAATCTGGTCCTTCACGCCAATGAGAAAAGAGGGGGAACCTTCAGTACTGACCCCTTCAAAAATCGACTCGAACACATTATGTAGGAGCAAGAATTGGTTGATATCAAGCCTAAGAATCGATTGTATACTTGGAGCAACAGGCGTCTAGGAGCTGGAAATATTATGAAGAGGCTTGACCATTTCCTCATAAATATCTCTTATCTATCCTCCTTCGCTACTGGCCAGTCAAATATCCTCAATAACTCCGCCTCTGACCATTATCCAATAACGCTCACTCTCCTCAGACATTGCCAGCTCGGTCCTCTCCCCTTTAAATACTGTTCTCTATGGAATCGAATCCCCGAAGTAAGAAATGTGGTGTGGCAGGCCTGGACCCAACACGTGGAAGGCTCCCTGACTTTTATTTAGGAGACTAAGATGAAGAGAACCAGACAGGCTCTTAAAAACT
>APFE030615710.1:30366-83910 GCA_000404065.3 Pinus taeda | reverse complement strand
CCCCCCCATCATCCCCCCGACCTTCGGATCCACCCATACCTCCATCTTCTAATCCATTCGCGGCCCTCTTTGTGGAAGAAACCGAGCCAGATCCTCCCCCCTCTGACTTTCCCCTTCACCCTTCTTCCCCTCACATCTCCCAACCCTCCCCTGACACCCTCTCGGCTAGAGTCACCAGAAGCTCTTCAAAGGATCATGGAGGGCCCAGTGATATACCCAAAAAAACATGGGCCTGGCAGAAAATCTGCTAAACAACATAGGAAAGAAAGCGCACAGAAAGACATTGCCATGGGATCTCAGACCCCTATTGAATCCTTCATACTTGGCCACTCAGATAAAGAAAATAATAACAAAGGAAAAGAGAGGCGAGCACCTCTCCATGCAACCAGTAAATCATGATGAAAATGCTATCATGGAACATTAGGGGACTAGGGCACCCCTCCAAGATAGCAGCCCTTAAGGATCTAATCCAAAGTGAAAAGCCTGAAATCATCCTTATTCAAGAGACAAAGCAAGATCAATCTGAAGTCAACAGGGTCATCAGCCAGCAAAAGCAATACAGTGGTTGCGCCAGTGAAGCAAGAGGAGCCTCGGGAGGCATCCTAACAATGTGGGACAATAGCAAATGGAGCTGCAACTCCACCAAAATAAACCAGAACTGGATCAGTGTTAATCTAGAAAGCAAGGAGGATGGAGCAATGGTTAGAATATACAACATTTACTCTCTGAACCATTACAGAGAGAAAGAAGCATGCTGGAGCACGCTGGAGAGAAATATAGAAGAAGACCAAGACAACAACCTCATTCTTGCAGGGGATTTAAATCTGGTACTTCACGCCAATGAGAAAAGAGGGGGAACCTTTAGTGCAGACCCCTTCAGAAATCGACTCGAGCACATTATACAGGAGCAAGATTTGGTTGATATAAGGCCTAAGAATCGCATGTATACCTGGAGCAACAGGCGTCTAGGAGCTGGAAATATTATGGAGAGGCTTGACCATTTCCTCATAAATATCTCTTATCTATCCACCTTCGCTACTGGCCAGTCAAATATCCTCAACAACTCCGCCTCTGACCATTATCCAATAACGCTCACTCTCCTCAGACACTGCCAGCTCGGTCCTCTCCCCTTTAAATACTGTTCTCTATGGAATCGAATCCTTGAAGCTAGAAATGCGGTGTGGCAGGCCTGGACCCAACACGTGGAAGGCTCCCCGACTTTTATTTGGGAGACTAAAATGAAGAGAACCAGATAGGCTCTAAAAAACTGGGCAAAGACCAAATTCCAGGAGCCCGAGTTGAGCAAAAAGCTCATCAAGAAAGACCTCGAAGAGCTGCAGAGAAAGATTGAAGCCGTTGGGCTCACACAGCAAGACAAAGAGAGTGAAAAAAAGCTCTACTCCTAGCTGAGCCAAACACTAAGGGATGAAGAGGCTAAATGGAGGCTAAAATCAAGACAGCTATGGCTATGTGAGGGAGATAAAAACACATCTTATTTCCACAAGCAGGCTACCGTTAGAAAGGCCAGAAACACAGTGAGTTCAATTAAAGACAGTGAGGGGAACAGTTACACTACTCAGGATACCATAAAGGAAGCAGCCACCAAACACTTCAAAAATCTCCTGATTGAGGATAAAAGTGAAGAGGATTATTCAGCTTTGCTCCAGTACATGCCCAAAGAAGTCACCCAAGAAACAAATAGCAAGCTCACGCTTGAAGTAGAAGAAGAAGAAGTCCAAAAAGCAATCTGGAGTCTTCACCCAGATAAAGCCCCTGGGCCTGATGAGTTTCCAATTAGTTTCTACAGAGAATACTGGCAGATGATTAAAAAAGATCTTCTAAAGATGATACGTTGGGTTCTAAGGAAAGGCAAATTGGGGGGATTCACCAACTCAACATATCTAGCCTTAATCCCAAAAGAGAACAGGCCCTCCACATTCTCTAGATTCCGACTCATATCATTATGTAATTCAGCATACAAGATAATCACAAAAATTCTGTCATCTAGACTCAAGCCTTACCTATCCTCTTTGATCTCTGAAAACCAAGGAGGCTTTCTTCCTAATAGGCACATAACAGACTCCATTCTTATTGTGCAAGAGGCCATCCACTCAAGCTTGAGTCGAAAGGAGAAAGGTTTTGTCCTAAAGCTAGATCTTGCCAACGCCTTCGATAGGGTTATACACACCTTTCTGTTTGCAATGCTACATAAAATGGGATTCGATCCCTCCTTTACTAATATGATCAAAGCCTGCATATCGAACCCTTGGATATCCCCTCTTATCAACGGCAGACCCTGCGCTGCTTTCCAATCCTCTAGAGGCCTTAGGTAAGGCTGCCCCTTGTCTCCCTACTTATTTATCCTCATGGCTGAGTCTTTAAGCAAAGCCTTGGATTTCAATCGAAGAACTGGTCTCATCACTGGCATCAAAATTTAGCAAGGCAAAAAGAACATTAATCACTCACAATTTGCAGATGACACCCTCTTGATGGGAGGAGCGTCCATCACTATTGCAAGGCGCTTCAAGAAGATTTTGGATCAATTCATGGATTATTCTGGAGGGAAGATCAATCAGGTAAAAAGTTGCATATACGGATGGAATGTAACAAATCTCACCATTCACAGCATTGCCAGCACTCTAGGAGTCTCATACAAGTTAAACTGGAGCCACTCTACATACCTAGGAATGCCGGTGAGTAGGGGTTCTCTGAAAGCCGACACATGGAACGAAATCCTTGACAAAATCCAGAGGAAAATTCAGCAATGGGGATCTATGTGGCTGAACCCAGCTGGGCACCTTGTCTTACTAAAATCTGGTCTGACCTCTCTTCCCATCTATCGTTTCTCCTTACATCAAGCCCCTATCACTTTTCACCACAAAATGGAAAGAGCGCTTAAACACTTTCTTTGGCAAGGAGGGAAAACGGAGAAAAAAAAATTCAATTTGGTTAGCTGGAAGAGCGTCATTCAACCTAATGAAAAAGGAGGACTTGGAATAAGATCTCCAAAAATGCTGAACTTGGCCCTTGGAGCTAAAATAATTTGGAGATTGATTTCAGGGGCCACAACTTGGTGGAAGACGGTTCTAGAGGCTAAATACCTGAGCAGCTCAAGAAATCATCTCTTGGACACCAATATCCCCAATAGAGAAAGCACAAAAATCTGGAAGCTTTGCAAGAAAGCCATACCCTTTATGACTCAAAACATATCAAAGGTTCCAGGAGAGGGGAACAACATCAAGTTTTCCACTGACAGAATCTTAGGACAGGCCCCTATTGGATCAAACTTGGAGGTAACCCCAGCCATAAGTTGGCTCACTGACAACGGCATATGGAGCTTAGCTCAAATATCGCAGTGGGAAAGTCATTCCCAAGCATGGGCTGATTGGAAATTTCCAAGATACCCCAGAGAGCTAGAGCCAAGCATCGCGGCCTTAAAGAACCACCTGCACAGTAAAGCACCTACTCAAAGAGGCAAGCAAGATGGTTTCAGATGGGATCCCACGGGAACCCAATACACGGTCAAAGCTGGGTATCAATATCTATGTGATAACACTTTTCCTCAGGCCATATGGAGTCAATGGAAGCTGGTCTGGAGAGCTGAAGCTCCTCCTAAAGTCAAATTTTTCTTTTGGCTTCTCCTGAAAGGGAAGATTCTAACAACAAAAAACTTAAAGAAACGGGGTATTATGGGACCGTCCAGGTGCCCAAACTGCTGTCAAGCAGAAGAAACAATACACCATCTGTTTATAGACTGCCGGATAGCTGATGATTGTTGGAAACAAATGGCCTCAATCGGGGGTCACATGGGAACCAAAGGCAACCATTGCAGAAACTGTCCACAATTGGAGGAAGCATTGCCCATGGAAGGAAAAGAAGAGCAAATTAACGCAAAGGATATGGAATGCTATACCTCTAACTCTTGTCTGGCGCATCTGGCTGGCTAGAAACAAAAAAATTTTCCAAGACAAAAGATGTAATACAAGAATCATGTGTCACAAGGCAAAAAATTTAGCGGTGGAGGCAATCATAGCTCACACTCAAGGTAAGATCGAGGTCATCAATTACAGCATTGAAGAAAGAAATTTGATCAGCTATGCCCAAGGAAACATGCTCAACACCCATACAACAAAACAAGGAAATCCACAGCAGAAAGAGACAAGCAACATTTGGAAGCTGAGGTTCAAGGAAGAGGAATTTGCTCTCTGGTTGAGCAACTGCAATAAATTTTACATGTTCTTTGATGGCGCCTCAAAATCAAATCCAGGCCTAGCAGGTGCTGGGGGTCTCATCTGCAACGCCAATGGTGAGACAATTCAACAACAGGGCAGAGGGACTAGCTTTGTATCAAGGACTTACCCAGCTAATCAAGGTAGGAATTAAGAGAGCAATGGTATTTGGCGACTCAGCAATTATTATTAGGCTCATGGCGCAAAAGCAGAGCACGCCAAACATTCTTCTGCAGCAAATCAACAACAGAAACCAGATCCTCCACGAATTGTTGGAGGAAGTCCGCTATTACCATATTCTATGTGGGCTAAATAAGAAAGCTGACAAATGCGCCAGCAAGGCCTGTGATCGCCCCAAGGGCAGCCTTAGCTGTAATAACAGCTCAACCTTCCAACCGCTGCCATGAGAGTCACGCAGCCAGTCTTCGCACAGGGAATTGCAGTCAACAAAATCTACGACTGCAGGCATATCAGCAGAACAGGGGACAACTCAAGCAAGGTGGATCGGACTTGCACCAGAATAAAAATCAGGGGATCCATCCAGATCACGGGAATCAGGCAGCAAGTAGCAGGAAATCGTCCTGCCAATCAGAGCACTGTCAGTGACATGGATTCGCATTGGACGAAGCAGAGGAGCTTCGGGAAGAGCAGTCCTCTCTCCCGCTTTCATCGACCACAATTTCCTATTTATGACCCGGAGCTCATGTCTCATCTTCTCACAGGAAAAATCCGAGCTCACAGTTTCGAGAGCAGAACAGTGGTAGTCTCCACTCAAGCCTTTCGAGACAGCCCAAGCAGTTTCTTTAGAGGCGCAGGCCTAGCACGACCGGTGGCCCTCAGCAGCAGCAAGATCCAGAGACCGCGAGATAAGAGAGCAAACAGAGCTTACAGGCACCTCCCAGCCCCAATGGCGCGTCAAGAACTGTGCTTCCACTGCAGGGATCTACAAGCAGAGTTTGATGAGGTGCGAGCACAACAGAAAGCTCTAGAAGAACAAGTACGCAGCCTTGAAGCAAGGCTTGAAGAACAGTGTAAAATAATTCACGAGAAATACAGAGCTGAGATGAACCTCTTCTTACACAGAGTTCACTCCCTGCATGAACAGTTTAGCAACTTAAGCAACAGATGTAGCCATGCTGAAGAAAAGATATCCATCCTCAAGTTTATGATGGAAAAGAAGTTCAAAGATGCAACATCCTCCTCCAGTGCAAAGCAAATCGAACCAGATCTTGATCCAGAAGGATCTACAGCAAGAAAGATAAGCCATATAAACATAGATTAGCTATGATGTGCAGATGCAAATTTTGGGGCCTGCAGTTTGTTCGAATTTACAGTAGTATAAGTAGTCTTAGAGGCAAGAAAACAAAAGTAAGAATCAAGGAAAGGAACCTTTTTGTAATTCCTTGGATTCAAAATGCTCAGGAAGCATCATATGTATGGAAAACTGCCTCTTTTTACTTTTCAGATTAATACATAGCAACCGAACTTTGTCTCAAAAAAATAATATTGTGCTTTATACAAAGTTGTTAATGTTAACAAGGAATTTAAAGAATTTATATGTGGTATAATATTAATCAATTAATGATTTTGAATATATATATATATATATAGTGTATATATAATTTTAAAATAAATTGTAGAAAATAAATGAAATATAATAATATTGTTGGAAATACCTGTAGGTAATTAGTAAACTGACGCATCACTAGATTTAAGCACATTCCACACATCACTAGATTACTAGATTCAAGCACATTCCACACATCACTAGATTTAAGCACAGTCCACGAAACACACGGGGAGCGTTGGCCTTCTACACAAACAGACACATCACTAGATTTAAGCACATTCCACGAAACACACGGGGAGCGTTGGCCTTCTACACAAACATACACATCACTAGATTTAAGCACATTCCACACGTCACTAGATTTAAGCACATTCCACGAAACACACGGGGAGCTTTGGCCTTCTACACAAACAGACACATCACTAGATTTAAGCACATTCCACGAAACACATGGGGAGCGTTGGCCTTCTACACCACCATTAATGGGGAGCCAACAATCTCCCCCCCAATGCTAGCCCAGTGTGTTTCGAACTCGAGACCTCTGGCTCTGATACCACTTGTTATAACCACGATTGCCATTACACCAAAACCCCCAGGTATTAGTAAACAGACACATCGCTAGATTCAAGCACATTCCACGAAACAAACGGGGAGTGTTGACCTTCTACACTGCCATTAATGGGGAGCCAACAAATATTTATAAATTTATTATAGGGAAAAAAATATATGATGTTATTGTTAAAAATTTTTGTGGGATACATACATAGTTCACATTGTATGCATGTATACAATTCTTGCTTTGCATTTTTAGAATGTGAAAAGAAATATTTTGAAACCCCCCACCATTCAGAAGAGAAAAATCATATGTTGAAAAACATATTGTTGTCACAAACCTAACAATATCCACCTTGACAATAATTTATTTGAGAGCTTGCCCAAGCTCATTTCATCATCTTTTTTTGCAAGCCAAGGGAAGCCAAACTCCACTGCAACTTCTTTGACAATATTGGTTTTGAGAACATGTCTGCACAATTTTCTTAGGTATGAACCTTATTGAGATTTGCTCCACCTTCACCAATAACTTGTCTTAGAAGATGACATTTAATATCAATGTGCTTTGTGTTGCTATGATACACTAGATTAATAACCAAATGTGTAGCCATTTGACTATCACATTATACATTCATCTTGTCCTGCTTATTTCCAAACTCACCCAAAAGACCCTTTAACCAAATTGTCTCTTTGAATGCATGCAAGATAGTGATATATTATGCCTTAGTAGTGGATAAAGAAATTGTTTATTGAAGCTTTAACATCCAACTAATAGATCCTCCTACAAGAATAAATACATAAGCTAAAGTAGATCTTCTATTGTCCAAAACACTTGCAAAATCTGAATCAATATAACCACAAACTGAATCACCACAACCATCAAAGGTGATGCAATAGTTTCTTGTGCTTTTAAGATATCAAAATAACTGTTTCACTACTGCCTAATGACCTTTTTTTTCGTGTATTTTCCATGTATCTATTGACAATAGCAACTACATGTGAAATATCTAGTCTAGTATATACCATCACATACATTAAACATCCTACAACATTGGCCTAAAATATACGAGACATATAGTCATTTTCTTGTTTACTAGGACATAATCTTGAAGGAACCTTAAAATTGGAAGTAAATGGATATTTATAGGTTTCACATTATTCATACCAAACTTCATGAGTATTTTCGCCAGTGTTGTGATAACCAAATCTTACAATTTTTCCTATCTCTCTGTGTTTCAATGCACAAAGTTTGCTTTGTTGCTCCTAGATCCTTCATATTAGAAGTCCCAAGCAACTAAGCCTTTAACATGTTGATCTCAACCATGATTTTTCGTATGACAAACTTATTATCAACACAAAAAACCAAGATAGCGAATATGTCATTTCAACTTTTGAAATAAACACAATGGTCATGCTCACTTCTAGAAACGTTTTAGCTCACAATGAATTTCAAACTTTTTATACCATTGCGTAGGAGATTGCTTTAGGCCATACAACGACTTCTTGAGTTTGTAAGCAAACCTTATCTTGTGATCTTGAACAAACCATATTCGTTTTCCCATATATATATGTCCTCATCCAAATCTCTATGTAGAAATGTTGTTTTAACATGTGACTACTCCAACTCAAGGTCAAATAAAGCAACTAGTGCTAATATATAGACCCACTTGTAACCAATAACCCTTCTGTCCTTTAGGAGTTCTACAAAGTCTCATATTTTTTTCTTTTCCAAGGTATCCATTTCTTTTTTCATTGTTATTTTCCATTTGGTGCTTTTAGTATCATTCATTGCTTCTTGGTAACATGAAGGTTCCCCACCATTAGCAATCAAAGCAACATATGAAACATAATATTCATGCCTATTAGAAGGATTTTTATCCAATGTAGATCTCCTTAGTGTTGGTTGTGGTGCTTCCATATTTCTGTGTACAACTTTTTGTGCCCTTATATTCTTCTTTTTTAGAAGCTTCTTTTTAATTCCTTGTTTATGTGGATGACCGAATTTCAAATTGAATTTCTTGATGTTGTAGTACATGTTCTTGTTTCACTTCAACATCTACATTGTCTAATTTTATGAGAGAGGATTCATCAAATACTACATCTCTAAAAATCACTATTTTGTGGGAAATAGGATCCTACAATCTATATCCCTTCATTACATCATCATAACCAACAAAAAATGTACTTCTTTCATCTGGGATCTAGCGTAGAATGTTGATTTTTTTAGTAAGTGTTAGAAAATGTAGCAAGAAAGGCTCAATTTGACTTTAGCCTTAGTCAAATTGAGTGAATCAAATTTCCACATCAACATAACAACTTGGAGGCAGTTAACTAGTGTGAAATGGCTCTTGTCACTAAGTTAGCTCAGTAAATTCAAGTTAGTCGGCTTGGAGTTCAGTCATGCATGTGTGATTGCTAAATTTTAGCAATCTAGTTCAGTTATTTTCAGTTGTATTCAATTAACTGACCTCTAACTATTGATAGAGTCAGTTGAAGGTCAGTTGTGTAGCAGGACAATAATCTAACTCAAATATCTATTAGTTCACTGATCAATCAATCCAAAATAGCTCATGCATGCATGGAATGCGAATTTCTCAGCTGAAGTGGAGGAGACAAAGCCAATGTAACATGAGTTGTATACTAGTTGTATGTACAATTGTTGCATGTAGTCAGGAGATCAATTCTTTGGGAATTGCACAAGGAAATAGGGACTTCCCTATTGTTTAGGAGCTCGAATTTGCTCAGATTTGCGCAAAGCAATAACAGGCCGGAGGAGCATAAAATTGGCTAAGTGTTGGCTAAAGGCTCTCATTCAGCAGAGAGAACAATTATTCTTTTGCAGGTTGTGCTCAATGCTAGAGCATGAAATTGTAATAGTTTCTCTATTCAACTGATTAATGCAAAGAGGCTTGAGGGGTTTTTCCCAGTTGGGTTCCCCTAGACTGTGTACTTGTGGTTTTATTTGTTTCATGTCTATGCATATTGTTCCAAAGTGTGATTTTTATTTCGCAAATTAGTAGAGTAGAATCGTGTCTCTTGTTTTCAGTTCAAAAATTTGAGTAGTTGCAATTTCTATAAAATTTCTACAGTAAGAGTATGAGATTCACCACCAAAATCACAAAGATGACCAATCCATACCTCTTCAAGAATTTTACAATCTATTGCAACTGATGGTGACCAATTTAGCAAAAATCAAGTAGTGGTGACTACTTCTACCCACAACTCTTGTTGCAAACTAGCATTGCTAAGAACGCTCCTTGCTCTCTAGAAGAGTCTTGTTCATTTTTCTACCATGCCATTAGGTTGGCGAGTGTATACTGTAGTTTTATGTTGTTTGATCATAGGTTCCTTACAATATTTTTCAAATTCCAAAGATGTGAACTCAACTCAATTTTCCTTGCAAGTTCTCTTTTCAACCAAATCTCTAAATTGTATAAATACATTAAACATATCAAATTTTCTTTTTAGAACATAAATCCACACCTTCCTAGAGTAATCATCTATAAATGTTATAAATTAAGAGGCCCCTCCAAAAGAAAATATAAGAGATGCACCCACACATTTGAATGGATATAATCCTTGTTTTAGACTTTTGCCTATAATACTTCCCAAAGACAATGTTTTTAGAAATTCAAATTAAAATATTTCAAATTTTGAAGTGATTTGTAGAGTATCGCTATCAAGTGTGTTTCACCCAAGTTCAATTCCTGCAAGTGAAATGACGACCTTTATTGTAATGGCTTCAAGCCTTGTTGTTGAGTACGAGCAGTCCCTCGAGGACTGAAACATGTATATTCTTCATATGAAATATAAAGATATTTCCCACGGAAAAAAAAATGCAGTTTATCAATACCTTTATCCCTTTCTCACTCATATGGCACAGTTGTTGATTCCATATATGAGTAGATTCATTAGCTTCTTTGCATACCACTGCTACTTCATTTGTTTCAGTGTTTCCTTCTAACTTGTAAAGGTTCCCAATCTTTATACCCTTCATAACCACCATGATATCCTTGGACACTTTCAATGCTCCACCTTGACTTGTAAACATATAATCTTTGGAAGCCAAAACTCCCAAAGAATTTTTTTTTTTTTTAAGTCCAGGTACATGTCTAGTCTTACTTCTATTGACATCCTTACAATACCGTCAAACATTTTAATCTTAATGCACACAACGCCAACAATCTTACAAGAGACATTATTCCCAATAAGAATAGTACCACCATCAACCATTTGATAAGAAGAAAACCAACTCCTATGTGGACACATTTGATGTGACACACTAGAATATAATAACCATTATTCATTATATTAGGAGACATTACAGATAGATAAAACTTCATCAACCACAAGTGAACTTGATTCAACCGGATTTGATTCCCTTTTGGGATTTTCCTTGGATTCCTACCACCACCATCAATCTTTCTTTAGATTACTTATTTTATTGCAATACCAACATTTTAGATTTACCCTTCTTTCCTTTTGACTTAGATCTTAATGTACCTCTCAATTTGTCCCCTCTTTTTTGGATTGATCTCTAGCCAATATTACTTAAGTTGTGGAAATTTATACATTAAATTTCCTCCACACCTCCTCATACAACAATGCTCCCACAATAGAGTCATAGTCAGGAGAATCAATTATACTAAAACTAATAGAAGTAACTCTGAGGTCCCAAGATTTAGCCAACGAATACAATAACCTCACCTCCTTATCTTCCTCATCGATTTTTACATCCATACTAACTAGCATGGATATAAGAGTATTAAATACATTCAAATAATTAGTTATTTAGTACCTTTTTTCATTCATAAACTATATAATAGCCACTTCAAGTAGATTTAGTTTTTCAAGGATTTCCTCATATAGAGGCTCTCCATTATGTTCCAGAAGTCTGATGTAGTTTCCTCTTTAATACTATTGAAGAAGACATCATCTACCAAACACAATTAGAAGGCGTTGAGAGATCTCACATCTAATTCTTCCCAGTCTTCATTCGACATACCCGTCATTTTCTTTCTCTTGTTGTCCAATGCCTTGTGCAAACATTGTTGCAACAACAAATCCCACATCTTGAGCTTCTGCAATTTGAAGTTGTTCTTCCCATTTAACTTCTCCACCTAGAATTTTCTATCATTATATTTTTTAATTCATTACACACAAGGTCCCACCAAATACGTTAAAAAATGTTGGGTTTTTTTTTTTTTTTTTGAAATTAAAAAATATTATACTTCTAATCCACAACCTCCACTAGTAGGGTTCTATGGTTCAATTTCTTATGTCCACTCATGCTTGAATGGAGGTCCTACACACTGCTAATTTAAAAAAATATATATTCACCATGACCTCCATGTCTATGCAGAGACACAGATAAGCTCAATCAAAACTCTATGCGAATTGGTCCCAATGGCTCTCCACATGCTCCCCTCTGCTTAATTTTTTTTTAAGATCTGATACCACTTATTGGTATGCACAACATACATACAAAAAAATTTAAAAATGGTAGAGAACAAATGAAGCAGAATAACACTTAGAAATGCACCATAGAGAAAATATATCTAATCTTATTTCTCAAGAAGATTGTAAGATACATATAGGGTTCATAACCACATGCATTCACACAATTCTTTGGCTCTCATTTTTGGAATGTGAAAAGCCAAACATTTTGAAATCACCCCCACCAATCACAAGAATAAGAACATACATTTTTGAAAAATGTGTTGTAACAAACCCAACACATATTTGAATGAAAATAGAATATAAGATTTACATAGCATATTTTAGATAAGTTGTAACCAACGTTTATTTGATATTACTTATTTGTTTACTTCATTAATTATGAAAAATAAATTGAATATATGTACTATTGACTTCCTATTTATAAAATCATTAATTTCATAAAATAATTAAGATTTGGTCTCCTCAAACTCATGTGTATGTTAATTTTTGTACTAAAAATTTCATTTTATATTTTAAGAAGGAAGTTAAACATGTTATAAATTAGCATTACTTTGTCTTGTCATCACTAGAATTTGGCTATATATATTTATATAGACAAGAATTTGGTTATATATATATGCAATTTTCGTTAAAATTGCAATTTTAGATATATTAAACTATTATTTTTGGTGTAAACATGGATTTAACACCCTCTAATATCCCTACTGCAACTCGATTGTGCTATGCAATTTTCGCCAAAATTGCAATTTTAGATATATTAAACTATTATTTTTAATGTAAACATTGATTTAACACCCTCTAATACCCCTAGTGCAACTCAATTGTGCAATGCTGACATTTGATATCTAAAATTTAATTAATCCAAAATTACTAATACAATCGATATCCCTCTGCATCATTTTTGAGAGATAAAAAATTGGCAAATTTGTAAAACATTTAGACTACTGCGATCTTCTAGGCATTGAATCTCAATTTGTTATTCTTCTCCCAATTCTTTGTTCTTTAAGTCCTTATACAACTAGATAGTAAATTATTTGTTGATATCCTCATATACAAAAATATAGTAAATTTTGACATTTTAAAAGACCATAGAGTGACATCACATACTTTTAGCGCTAACAAGAAACTTTTCCATGCATGAAATCCCAATAGAACAAATTTAGATAACCAAAATCACTTGATCTTCAAGAGAAAATACACTAATATTTTCTAAAGGATTTAAATAATAAATTAAATCTCATACCAATTAAGGACAATATTGAAGAACTCTATCCTAATTTTATGATAACCCTCTCTATTTCCATTATCGAGGTATTAGGTAAAAAGGAAAATAGAGCAGCCAACCTTTGGTGTGATAAAGAGGGTGAAATTACTAGAAAAGTCATTAATGATGTTTCTAACAGTAGAAATTTGATCTAATTGCAACTTCTCAATAAATTTAATCTAAAATCATGAGACACAATTCTACTCTACTTATCTATGAAATGAAATCATAATTTAGAACAACATGCATAGACATGCAATAAGAAAAAACAAAAATACACAGTGATTTCTAGGGGAACCCAAATGGGAAAAAGCCCTCAAGCCTCTTTGCATTAATCAGATGAATAAATAATCTATTACAATTCCTAGCTCCAACTTTGAGTTCAACCTGCAAAAGAATAATTGTTCTCTTTGCTTAATGAACAACTCTGGCCAACACTTATATAAATATAAGCTCATTTAGCCTCCTATTTCCTTGCGCAAATCCTAAGGAAATCAAACCCTATTATTTAGGAATTTCCTCCAAATTGATTGTGCAATTCCTAAGGATTTATCACTAATTGCGTGTAACACCTGTACACTCAAGACTAATCTACAACTGATGTTACACTACCTTGTCATCTCCACTTCAACTAAGGAACTCAAATTCTTTGCATGCACTAGCTATTTTAGGCTGATTGATAAGTTAACTAACATATCTCTGAGTTAGACTGTTGTCCCACAACACAACTGAACTTCAACTAACTCTAACAATAGTTAGAGGTCAGTTAACACCTACTTCCTCACCTAAAGAAGCATACTCCTTCCTCCAGTTTGTAGCTAGAGGTGTGTCCATGGGCTTACAATTATCCATGTGAAATCTTTAAAGTATCTTGGTAGTATACTTTCCCTGAGACACAAAAAATTCATCATCACCATGCCATACTTCTAGCCTGTGGAAGTAATGCATGAGGCCCTTGTCTTTCATCTCAAATTCCCTTGTAAGATCCTCTTTGCAAGAGTAGATCAACTACTCATCACCTGTCAATATTAAATCATTGACATACAAAACAAGAATAAGCAACTTACCATATACCATGATGTGATAGAGGTTCACATCTACTTCACTTTTGGTGAAGCCCAATCTAGTGAGATAATTGTCGATCTAAGTGTACCATGCTCGGGGTTCCTGTTTGAGACCATACAATGCTCTCTTGAGTCACCACACATGCGAATCTCGAACATATGTCTCAAATTCTGCTGGATTCTCTATGTAAATTTCCTCCTCAACAACATCGTTGAGAAAGGCAGTCTTCACATCCATCTAGTGGATTTTCCACCCCATTTGCGCAACCAATGCTAGAATGGATCTAATTGAGGAATATCTTACAACTAATGCAAAATTTACCTCATAGTCCACTCCCTCTATCTGAGAAAAAACTTTGGCCACAAATCTGGCCTTGTACTTCACGATTCTCCCATCCGCTACATGCTTCACTTGTAGATCCATCTTGAACCAACCATCGATTTCCCTTCTGGTCTCATCACCACCTCCCATACACTGTTCTTCATGATGGATTCATATTCTTCCACCATGGCATCAATCCAAACTGGTTGAGCAACTACTTCCTCAAATGAAGAAGGCTCCATCTCAATGAGCTTTGTGATGAGAGCCATGTACCTAGTGTACCTATCAGGTGACCTCCTATGCCTACGTTGTGATGTGGGGGCTCCCACATTCTCTTGTGCATCCTGCAATAATATATCAAATTCTTTGGTTCTCTTTCTCCCCTCTGGAAGATTTTGGTTGAGTGGGTGCCTCCACTGTACCTCTTGTCTACTTCTCTACAAGTAGCTTCTCCACAACCTACTGAAGCTTATCCTAAGGTTCCTCCTTTGGAGCTATAATCTCCCGCTCTGTTAGAATACTTAGCTCTCAGTCTAGAGAGCATCTCATAGTCTTGTACTCATTGAACTTGACATATCTCTTTACAACTGTCATTCTCAATGAAGGAAAACACACCTGGTAAGTGTGTGGAGTTTCAATGCATCCTACAAAAACTCCCAACTCTACTATAGGTTCAAGTTTCTTCCTTGAATCCTTGGAGACATGACAATAAACTAAAGCTCCAAAAATTCTGAAATGAAACACGTGAGGCTTTCTTCTTGAGAAAGCTTCCTGTGGTATGATCATACCAAGTATCCTATGAGGACTCCAGTTCTGCAAGTATATTGCAGTGTTGCATGATTCTACCCATAGATGTAATGGAAAACATGGCCCTTGTTGCTCCCACTATACTCATTTTATTCCTCTCAGCTACCCCATTCTGCTATGTTTATGGGGTGTTGTCAGTTCTCTTCAAATACCTCCTTTCACAGAAAAACCCTTGAAGACATGAGAAAAAAATTCACCTCCATTGTCGCTCATGAAAGCCTTCACCTTCTTCCGAGTCTCCTTCTCAACTAATTCCTTGAACTCAACAAATTTTGAGAAAATTTCATCCTTCTTCCGCATAAACAAGAGCCAACATTTTCTAGAGAATCCATCAATAAAAATAACATAATACTTCTGTCCTGCTATGGAGGCTATACAAAATGGTTCACAATCATCAAAGTGGACTCATTTTAGGAATGTATCTTCTTTGCTTTGTCGGTCACCGAATGTGGATTTGATATATTTCTGAAATGTGCAACCGTTGCAAACATCTTGTTGGTCAAGGGAGCCTTTAGGAAGATTGGTGGTAATTTGATGCATGATTTTTAAGGCATCATGTTGTAGATGCCCAATATCCTATGCCAAAGTTCTCCAACATTGCAACTTTACAATTTTTCAACCTTACCGCTCAATGCAGTGCAATCTCCCACCTCAATTTTGTATAGGTTCTTCACTTGAACCCCGATCAACTTCACTTTCCTAGTAGCTATGTGTCTCAAAAAGGATTTCCCTTTACTAAAAAGAACATCATAGCCATGATCCTCCAATACTACTATAGAGATCAGGTTCTTTTCCAGCCCAGGTACAAACATAACATCTATAAGGCAAAGAGGAGATATTTTCTCCCTCTCAAAGGCGATAGTACCAATTCTTGTAGCACTGTATCTCCTATCATCACCCATTTCGATATGCAGATGGAGATCCTTCTCTTCCATGCTACTGAAAAATCCTTGCACCCTGTCATATGAAATGAGGCACTAGAATTAAGGTACCATACACTCCCCATAATAGTGTTGTCCTTGCATGCTATTAGGGTGAAGTCTAATTCAAATTGTGAAGCCAGTGCTTCACCTGTTGCTCCTCTTGAAGGCTTCTTGTTAGACTTTTTGTGTTGACATTTTGTTTCATAGTGCTCGAACTCGTGGCAGTGGAAGCATTTTGTCTTGCTCATGTGTTTCTTCTTGCCATTATTTTGGATGGACTCAGATTTTATTTGGGTCTTCTTCCCTTTTCTCTTCTTCCCCTTTCCAACCAAAGCAAAATTCTCTTCATCCTCAACTTTGAATGATATTCCATTTTGATTATTTCTCTTGAACTCTTCTTGTACCAAATCAGACCACAACCTTTCCAAATTTGGTGATTTTTCCCTTCCATTCATAGAGACATGGTAGTTGTGCTAGGATTTTGAAAGGCCTAGAAGAGATAGGCTCACCACGTCATCTTCTGCAACATTCACACCAACTGCTCCAAGCTCATCCCAAACTTGTGTAAATCTAGAGAGATACTACGAAATAATCATTCTTCTGCATCTTGATGTTTCAAAGTTTGTCTTTTAGGGCCAATTTTCTATGGCCATTGTTATTTTCGAATATCTCAGTCAGTTCCTTCCACATGGAAAATTGTGTCTCTTTACCATGGATATTTGAGACCACATGGTCTAGCACACCTTCCAGAAGAATTCTCCTGGTCTTTGCAACATCCTTCTTCCGTTGTGCTAATTGTTGTGCATCCAATTGTGGAGGTTTTGCAATGTCATTTTTAACATATTCTAACACACCATTATCATCGAGGACTATTTACTTTCGATCTTTTCAGGCTATGAAATTCAAGCTACCCTCCAGGGCATACTCTAATCTCATTCTATTGAAAGACATCCTCCTGATCCTAAAAGAAAAACTACTGCAAGAAGGCTGCAAATTCGAAATTCTTGAGAGACAAGTTCAAAATACTGGTTCTAATGTGAATTCTGAGGCTATGATACCATGTAGAAATTTGATATAACTGCAACTGCTCAAGAAATTTAATCTAAAATCATGAGACACAAGTATACTGTACTAATTTGCGGAATGAAATTCACAATTTAGAACAACATGCATAGACATGCAATAAGAAAAACCACGAATACATGGTGATTTATAGTGGAACCCAACTGGGAAAAAATCCTCAAGCCTCTTTCCATTAATTATATGAATAAAGAATCTATTACAATTGCTAGCTCCAGCTCTCAGCTCAACCTACAAAAGAATACATGTTCTCTCTGCTCAATGAACAACCCTGGACAAGACTTAGCGAAATATCAACTCACATAGTGTCCTATTTTTTTGCACAAATCCTGAGGAAATTAGCCCATATTATTTAGGAATTTCCTCCAAATTGATTGCACAATTCCCAAGGATTTATCACTGATTGCATGCAACACATGTACAGTCAAGACTAGTCTACAACTGATGTTACATTACCTTGTCATCTCCACTTTAGCTGAGGAACTCAAATGCTCTACATGCACTAGCTATTTTAGGTTGATTGGCCAGTTAGCTAACAAATCTTTGAGTTAGATTGCTGTCCCACTAAACAACTAACCTTCAACTGGCTCTAACAATAGTTAGAGGTGAGTTAACTGAATACTATTGAAAATAACTAAACTAGATTACTAAAATTTAGCAATCACACATGCATAACTGAACTCCAAGCCCTCTAACTTGAATTTAATGAGCTAACTGAGTGACAAGATCCATGTCACACTAGTTAAATGCCTCCAAGTTGTCCCACTAAAGTGGAAATTCAATTTACTCAACTTGACTAAGGCTAAAGTCAAATTGAGCCTTTCTTGCTACATTTTTTCAAGATTAACAACTCTCTGAAGTCCAACAAGATAAGTAGGTACAAATCCTTAATTAAAAGAAAGAAAAAGTATTATATAAATATAAATCAAGAGAAGTTTTTACACCTTTTGAAGCTTGATTACAAAACATTCTTGAGGTATAATATGGCTCATTTGAGGAACTAGAATTTCTACCTTAAAAAGCTTTATGCATCTCCTAATGTAGTGGACAAAATTTTAACCCTTTTTACAAAGGAATATTATTGATATTTAGAAGACATATAGTTTGGGGTTAAGTGGCTTCTAGAAGAAAAGGTAAAGACATGGAAGGCTACCAAGTAGAATTGCTAAAAATTAAAGGGACTATTCTCATCCCTCACATTCACAAACTTATAACTTTCGAGAGACATATTGTATATGAAATCCGAATGATATGGTTCTCACATGCTCAAAAGGTACTCCAACATAGAACAATGTCACAGGGTTCACACTTATGTGAAAAAATTTCATCCCCCAAAAAACATCATTTAAAGTCTCAAATTAACCTCAAAAGGTTTCGAGCCCAATTCTCCAAACTAGGTTTCATCGATAAAACTTCTCCTGTAAGTTGATTCCTTTGATTTTTCTACTTTGAAAGCATCGATATGGATAACAAATTATATAGTGATCCAATCTATATCTATTAGGGGAATTTTGAAGTAAAAAATGAACCTCAAAATAAAAAAAAAAGTTCTAACAAAATCAAATTTGAAAGAACTAATAGGATTGAAGAGGATGACCATTTATCCCTAGCGGTAAATATTTTTTGAGGAAAATAAGAAAACTACTTTTTTAATTATATTTTCGAATTATTTCTTTATAGGTTTACTCAAGTGTCAAGTGTAGGCAGCCATCCATCTAGTGCCCATTCTACATACTTTTAAGTAGACTCATTAAAAAAAAAAAATGTATGAAAAAAACATGTTGAACACTTTTTTTTCATGTATTTTTAAATATATTTTTTAGTGTGGGTCTACTAAAAAAATGTAGAGTGGGAACTTGTTGGATGTAGAATTTAATTCTGCATCCAATGAATTCCTACACTTAACATTTGAGTAAACCTATAAGGAGATAAGCCAAAAATACGATTAAAAAAATAGGTTTCTTTCTTTTCTTTTAAAATTAAAAAAATATTATTTTATTATTTTCCATAGGAGACCCATTCTAGACCTCAAAATTCCCTTAATGATACCTACCCATTTTGGGAGGTTTTGTGTCCCCTAAAGATTTTGTAAATGAGGTGAGGAAAAATTTCCTCTACCTTCTCCTTAGAGTACCATTTAGCCTTGCCTTGAAGTTGTCCTTTCAACCTAATTTGTCAAAGGTCATGCCGTAGTTATCTTATACTTCTATACCTACTCTACAAAACTATATCCTCTATTAACTCTGCTTGATTATCTAGAGTTAATTCCTATATAGAAGGTAGGACATGTTTCTCTTCTTGATGCAACATGGAAGGCTCATAGAGGTTGAGATTTTCCACATTCACCACTGAGTAAATGCAAATGTATGTGGGTAGACTAAGTATATAGGCATTATCTCCCACATTTTACACTATGTTGAACGGACCATATCACAAAGCCTTGAATTTCTTACCAGGACTCTATAGCCTCTCCTTGTTCAACTATAACCATACTTCGTCTCCCACTTTGAATGACCTCTCTATCATGTGTTAATCATGCCTAGACTTGTGTTTTTCATGTGACTTCTTCAACACCCCATGTACTTGTAAATGGATCTATCAAATATTTTCAACAATTTTTTCTACTCTTAAAGTATCCCTTGTGAGATCCTCCCTTATTCCTCTTTGTTTCCCATATACAACATCTAAAGGCGAAGGTTGAAAATATCTAAAACATGTCACAAGTGGTGACTTACTAGTTGAAGTGTGGACTGCTATGTTGTAGGAGTCTTATATCTAGACCAAATTTTCATCCCAGTTCTTTGTATTTTTCTAATTTTAACACCTCAAAAGCTGTACCAAATTAATGTTGACTACTTATGTTTGCCCATCTTTTTATGTATTGAATGTTGTACACCTCTTTGATTTTGTGTCCATATTCTCCCACAATGTAGTCCAAAATACACTGAGAAACCTAGGGTCTTTATATGAAATAATGTTCCTTGGTATCCCTAAGTACACCTAGACTTGTTAAAAGAACAAGTTTTGTGCTTCTTTCCCCATGACGATCTTTTTACAGGGCATGATAATGCACATATTGTTGAACTTATCTAATAACATGAACAAGTAGTAATGTCCCTTCTTGGTTCATTGTAAAACCCACACAAAGTCCATGGAAATGCTTTCGCAAGGATGAATGGTATAAGTAAGGGATGATATAGACCTTATTTCCCATTACTGGTCTTATTGGTACAACAAAGTATACATCCTCTAAGTAACCTAGCTACACCATCTTGCATCTTGTTCTAGTACACATACCTATGAAAATTGGAAACAGACTTCCCAACAACAAAATTCCATACAACCTTGTAGGTGTGAGCCTCTCTAATCATCTACATTTTCTCACCCTTAGGAACAAATAACACATATAACCCATAGAGTAACATATTTTTGAGATGATGGACAACTATGATGTCACCATTGTTCACATGACTCTAGCCCTATAGCATCAAATTCAATAATAGTTATGAGAGGTCAACATGGTACCCCATGTGTCATCTCCTTCCCCATTGAAAATTCCTAAAGTGCACATTTTATTCTATAATAAGGGAAATTTGAAGATATTTCTCATCTATTTAAGGAGATTATAATTTTATATTAATCAAATTTTTCATATATTCCTTAATGAAATATAGTATGCATCAATTTTTTTCATTCAATACTTTTTGTATATTAAGTTGTGGTTTAACAATAAACATGTGGGAGTTTTTCTTCAATATCCTAGGTTTAATTCCCAACAAAAATGTGTTTATCAATGTTTTAAATATATATAAAATAAAATCAAGAGCAACATGTTTATTCCATTATGATTAAATTTCAAGTTGGGACATGTTTTGGAGTTATTTTTTGTTAGTTTTCCAACGGTGATGAAATTTCTTTTCTAAGTGTCATATTCCCATATCGGTCTATTTGATTAGTCCATGCCAATTTTATTTTTTGATACCATCCTGATTCACATGATTGTCCTCATTTATTTAGATGAGCATGGCAAGGCACACTTCTCCCAGGCATATTTCCTTCCTCATGTATTCACATCATACTAATTATGGATATGTTTGCCCCATTTGATGCAAAAAATATTTATCTAACATGATCTAGTTGGAGCAATTGACATTTGGAATCAATCACGTGGACTAACCACCACACTATGATCCACCCTGAGAACTTGGTATTAGTTTTATACTCAGGGTAATGGTAATGGTTTGGAAGTCTACTAATGTCTATGAGTTTTTGTGTAATGGAAAACATCAACATGGCATTAGAGCATTGGCCCAAGTTTGATTTTTGTTGATGGGGAAATATGTTCCGCCAATAGATAGGGGATCTCCCTAATGTGAAGTCCCAATTAAACCTCACATCGTTTGGGATAGGATCCCCATCTAGTATGTAGGCCCGATTGCCATAATGCAAGTTTCGCTCCTATCTATTGATTGTGGAGATGTTAGAGAAAGAATAAGAAAGAAATGCCCGATGGGAATGAGGTCAACCAACAATTAATAACCTACAGAATGATATATAAGGATATAATAACAAAACAACAAGAAGAAGCTTTCCACAAGAAGGATTAATAATTTAAAACCATCTCAGACATACATGAACAAGAAAGTGTTAGAGGTTAATTGCAAATTAGTTCACAATAAGTTACTAACATTGCGTGGAATAAGAAAAAAAAGATTCAAAGTGGACATGCAATCCATAAGCTAAGAATGATTTAAGTTAACATATTTCCCACATGAAAGCACACATACAAACACAATGGAAATACATGAAAGACAATACAACCACCAAAAAGATGCACAAGAATCCATGCCAAAAGTTAAGAACTTCTCATTATCCATGTTGCACATTCAAGCACATATTCAACAAGTCCATAAATTCCCAATAATGGATCATGGGTTGTTCATACCATCATTTAAAGAAAAACCCTAGCCTCACCACATCTCACCCTACTAGCTACTAAGAGCTAAGTGCCTCTAGTTCCTTAAGCACAAATTAACTATCTAATGTTCATCCTAACTCAAGTTTTGAAGTCCCCCACTAAATAAGGCATGAAGGCATATTTATACAAATGGGGAGGTGGATTTTCACCTTCCTTTTGACCTTTTTTATTCCTTATGGTCGTAGTCGCACTTCATAGTCATAATCACCCTGGTAGTGGCAATCATAATTTCTAGTGAAAATGGCACCTTGTAGCCACAGTCACAATTTCTAGCAAAAATCGTAGTTTCAAAGTGTGACTTGGCTTTGTTGCATGCGATGAAACAATCTTAGTCACAAGTCACATTTGTAGAGGGAATTGAGTAAGTCGCAAATTGCATCAGCAGAGGCTAGTCACAAATTGCATTAGTAGAGGCTAGATGCATCTTCAAGTCACAATGTTGGTCGCATATCCTCTTCACAATGTTGGATGAATCTCCTCTTTGTAGTGTTGGTCACATTTCCTCTTCACAGTGTTGGTCACATCTTCAAGTCATGATGTTGGCGAGTAAAAGTGCGACTTGTGACGTGAGCGAGAAAGAAGTCCAAGTCTAGTCGCATGTCACAACAAATAGAGGGCATGCAATGACTACTAGTGATGGAAATTATGATTATGGGCCAGAGAGTCATTTTCATGCTCAAAGTGTAAGTTGCTATCTCATATGGTAGTGGAAAAGGGTGAAGGTTCAATTCTTAGAAGCAATTGCAAGTTGCGCTAGAGGTGTAGTGATTGTAAGGAAATAACACCTTGAGGAGTGAGGGTGTAAGATGGATATTCAAAGGATGAAGAAGGATAAAGTCTAGTTGTAAAATAAAAAGGGAAATATGCATATAAAGTTGATATTTAGGGAAGACAAAGGGTCAGGGAAGCTTAAGTGACAAGAATATGAAGATACACAAAAACAAACTGCAATCGCAGGATGCAAGAATAGGGAGGCCACAAATTACAAATCTAGTGACTAGTCATAGGTCGTAGATCTAGTGACTAGTCGCAAGCCACATCAACATAGACTAGATAAGCTAGTCACAAGTTAAATATGCATGTTTTGTTTATTATATGTGTTAGGGACAGTCCAGTGAGTTGCTTAGAGTAAGTCACAAATCACAATTTTAATGGTTAGTTACAGGCCACAAGTTTAGTTTCCAGTGAAGAGGTTGCACTTAGGACTTGCACACTGAATCTATTGCATATGATGGGATCAGTTGGGGTCACAAGTCATGATTATAGATCACAACAAGAAACTAATGCTGACTCTGAATGCGACTTGCGACTTCATGTGAGAGGTGCTTAGAGGAGGTTGCAGGTCATAGTTTTGGTTGTCAGTGAGGTTGACATTATAAACTGTAAATCTAACTTGCGACTAAGTGAGAAAACCTAAGTTAAAAATTTTTAGGGTTAGATTTCTTATATCCCAAGGAAACCCTAGATAGGTAAAATGAGGAGTCACACCCTAAGAGATCATAGAGAAAGGAACCTAGGATATTCCAAATGGAAGGGAGTTCAAACTCATTATTGCATGTGGACTCAGGTGTGGATGAAGCTTGATTGAATCCTGCAATAGCATGCCATCATTGAACCACAAATGGCTTATGATGCATCTTATGACATAATGATATATGCTTCCCATTAAGAGTTGCTTCTAATGGTAATAAGCCTTGTATTCTGATTGCAATTTAGTTCAAAACCTTAGACATACAAAAGGCACACATAAGTATCGAAATAAGATAATTTCCACTCAAATAAACATACATAGAGGAACAATGTTGCAATATCCTTGGCAATGAATGAATGAAACATTCCCTAAACCCTAGTGTTGAAGATGAAGCAAGACATGCAAGCTTAGATAGTGTGCCTCATGAACATACATCAATTGTAGTTTCGATGATGACCAACTTATTAAAGTGTTTTGACCATTATGATCAACAAGGATATTCGTTAAGACCTTGAAAAGCAGAGGGGGACGCAAAATTTAGATGTACAGGTTAGAAATTTTGGGTGTTGTTGTAGCGGCTACAACAATTTCCCAAGTTTCATTTGAGGGGGAGGGGTGTTGGCGTAATTGTCACACTCACCTCATTGGGAATCAACTACATGGGCTAACCACCACATTGGGATGTTGGGATTAATTTCCCACGTTTCATACCTATGGGATACCCAAAATATCATTCGTCCTAAGATTATATGTTCACTATATTATAGGCCACTTTTTTTGGCATCACGTTGCTAGGTTGAAACACATGATTAGTCCACATAGCCAACTTAGCCTCCTACAAGGACATAAAATTTTTGATCTAGCACCATAAGTCTAGCATGTGTCACTCTCTTTTCCTTCATAGTGTTGAGGTGGCACTATTCATTGGTCTTGTTTTAACATAAATTCCTCCTACTACTAATGTGGTTGTTAATTTGTTTTGACACTTGGCATCTAGGTGGGTGGAAAGATTCATAAAGAGGTGGCATATGTCCACTTTGCAAACCCAAAATATCTATTAATTTTTCCTTTCATTCGAAATTGGTATCTAGATCTTGTTGGAGTATTATAATCCTCCCAATTGTCTTGCAGACATAAAATACTTTATCCATCCTACCTATAGTGAGTAGCTAATACATTTTTTCCAAAAAGTTATTAGAATTTTTCTAATGCCCAATACCTTGTCGACCTAAATATTTATATACTCTATAGTTTTCCACCCACTAGCTAGCATATGATACCACAATGGGAAACTATCAACACTTAGAAAATTGGGATGGGTGAAGGAAACTCTCCTTCACAAAACAAAATATTAGAGAACTCTTCTACCTATTGTGCCTGGGGTCTCCACAAATCTCATATGCCCCTCAACTAGCCAACATAGCAATATAGTAATCCCTTCACTACTGTAGAGTCTTTAGGTGATTCCATTTTCCATTACTTATTTTACTAGCCTAAAATGCATCAACTCGCGACCCTCGAAGCTCAATTAAGTTCCATATCTCTTTGGTGAGTAATGGGCATGCAAAATTTCTTTTTATAGAGCATAAAACATATTAGCAATGTTCCAACCAATGATTGACACTTTTCTAGGCATATTTAGGCACCCAAAACTTTGTATAGACACTTAGAATAATCGAACAAGCTTTACACTTAAAATGACAACTATTTGCTCATGAAAATCACTACTCTAGGTAGTTGTGTGTCTCTAATCTCTTTGATTATGGTTTGATTGAACTCATGGATGTTTGATCCACATGTTTTCCCCTAATTCCTCACACCATTCTTGAGTCAACCATCGAATTTTGAGATGGGTACTTTCCCATGTTTCCTAATGAATTATAAGAGTCATCCATAACTACCACTAAACCTCCATAAATGTGGTGAGTGGTTGCTTCAAACACCCATTGCTTTATTTAATGAATTACGCACTAGTGGGAAAACAAGGTAACAAAATTTTGAATTAAAATTTTGGTATAGACCACAGTGTAAGGTTTCATGACGATCATAGGAATGGTTAATTTTCATAACCCCCTCAGTAGTTCCCCACTGGTGATATCATAATATATATCAATGCTTTCATTCCTAGTCCATTGCTCAACATTTTTAATTCTTAAAGAAAATATTTACATATGCATCATTTTAAATCGTTCACTTTGGTTTATTACCATGACAAAATTTAAACATCACTACAAGCGATAACGACATAATTAGTTATAATAATCCTAAGGTTCAAAATGGGATTGTTACACATGTCATCAAAGAAATGGCTAGTTTTCACATCATTATAAATCTACATATGAAATTTCATATCATTATCGAGGATTTTGTTAACATATTAGGTTCTAATATCTCATATTCCTTATGATTCTCAAATTATGTATCAAATATAAGATCACGATCATTCACAAAAACATGATCCAAGAAAATATTATCATAAAAATGGTAAGGTCTATGCTCTTGATCACCATACTGTTCCTATTTAGCATCATCATTTGCATCACTAGATCTTCCTCACTTACTAACTCTTTTGCAGTATGGAAAGATATAATGTCCTCCTCCCATATTCATAATAATATTTACTCTTTGGAGACTTCATGTTCACTCTTAGAGCTAGGGTTAATATATGAATTACACTCTTATTCATCCTCATAATTTTGACATTGTGGAATCATTATCATGCATGATTCATATCATTATGAGTATCCTAAGGCCTATAGGCTTCTTCATGGTACTTTTTTTTCATTGAATGAGAAATCAATGTAGAGAGAAATATCCCAAAGGGTCCCAAGCACCTCATTGACATTTGCATCATTAACATCTTAATTTGATACCTTACCATGTTGAAAAAAGGAGGAAAAAGAACACATTGGAAATAGTTGTTTCATACTCCTTATCAACTAGAAAACTCCTTTTAGCATTAGAGCATAATATAGTTTTTGGACCATCTTCAAAACAATATCATCCTAATAACATGCCATTTATAAAAATGTGCTACACTATTCTTCCCTATAATGAGCTTGGAACCAACAAGATGATTATTCAGTCAAACCTTTTGATCTAAAATTTAAAAAAAGATTATTCTTTATTCATTCTTTCTCCATTATAGAAGAAATATGCCATCCTTCATTACCTATTCCCTAGTTAATATTGTCTATCATCAATAAAAAATTATTTGAATTAGTCCATTCTACCAAAATTTTCCACCACTTTAATAGCCTTCTAAAAAAAACCTTAGCTCTATATAACATCGATCCATGTAATATAATCTCACTTGGTGGAGTTTCCATGTAAGGTCTTCAAACCAATCATTACAAAATTGACCTTACCAAAAGACCAAGTAAATGATATTAATCCTTTCCTCAAGTAGCTAGATCATATATATGGCCTTAAGAAACTATTGCTCATTGATTTGGTATGTATCTCAAGCTATAGATTCATGGAATTGAACTTCTTCCCCTTCAACAATTACAGAAGTTATTACCACCACTTGAATTAACACCCTAAAATGGTAATCTAAAAGATGAAATATTTTAGGGAAATATACTCGAATGGAACTCTAGAAGCAATGCAACTATCACTCCGACAATCCCTCTTTCAATTTAAGATCGGTGCTTCTACAATCTAAGGGGTTGTATCTATTACTAGTTATATTTTATCATGAAACACTTGTACTCTAAATTTGGAAATGTAGCTTAGAAGATGGAATATTAATGAAAATAAATAAAGCATTTTCACCATGAAAATGAGGTTGGTGTTTTTTCCATTAAAAATTCAACAAAGCAATATGATAAAAAAAAATATTTGGCTAAAGACAATTCAGATTCTACATCACAAATCTAATAAAAGAAATCATATAAATATAAGTAAAAAAAGTAAAGTAAATATTGGATAAACATGAAAGAAGGAAACAAGAGAACAAATAACTAATCCTCCAAATATTTAATTAACTAAGTTGTAGTAAACTAGCAAAAACTAAAAAATAACTCCCAAATTTCTTAAATCACATGCTAGAACCTTAAGTGGTCCCAAAACCATAGATGATTTACCATCACCTTAAACCCTTGTGCCATCTACAACTATAATATGAAATAAGAAGAAAATGACTCATTTTGTTACCATGATTAGATATATAACTCAAAATTTTAGAATTTTGTAACATTAAAATATAAACCCCTCAATTACAAATAAACAACACTCCTATTCTAAAATAAAGATGTCTTTATCGAATATCCTTTCATTACATGAGTATTAAGTTCAATCAAAATCTTTCAAGCATTATAAGATTGCTCTTTTGAATGTCAGAAGATTTTGTACAATAATTCTTCTCCATCATCAAAAGATTGCTCTTTTGAATGTCAGAAGATTTTGTACAATAATTCTTCTCCATCATCAAAATATATAAAAGCTTTATTAAAGATCCTCCATATTCATAAGACAAACGAAGTTCCATGATTTACAATTATTTTTCCCATACATATTAAGTTGGCTACATTCGCTACATAAATCTCTTACATTAACTAGTGTTTATTTCTCCCTTAACCCATTTATTATGGTCATGATAAACCATACCATAATTATTTACATGAACTTCAAACCACTTCATGAATATTAAAGATAAATTATCATCTCCACAACCAATTTTTTTCATTTACATCAATTTTATTTGCATTAACAAATTATTACGGATAATTAAGAAAATGTGCGATTTCTACACTGAAAATCTCCATAATGACGTAACTAAATATTGTCCATTGATATTACAAATATCAATAACAACAGAGGGTGTAGATTTTTTTTGTAAGAAGGTTGAATCATGGATCATGTCGCCATTGAAATTTAGATCTATTGTACTTCCTCTTTTATAAATCGATGATTCTAAAACCTTTAAATTATCATTTTGAATTTATCATTTTGAAGAAATAATGCTCTTTTTTATAGTGGGATCCATTGCCACATGAAAGCACTTGATTAGTTAACATACCAATTTACTACCCCATCCTGACATGAATATTTATGAAGTGGTACTGACATCTTTTCACATGTGTTTATTTAATTCATCCATGTTACACTAATGTTTATATCCATGTTTACATTGGTATTTTTTCGTTTTTAGATGGGTTCACATGGCATCAACTTGTGTTCCCAAGCAAATTTCATGAATACTTATAAATAGGTAGTATTATGGCTCTAAATCTAAATCTTGTTGCCCCTTTTTAGACTTGAAATATTTATCTATCATGCATAAAGTTGGGAGGGATCTCATGTATCATGAATAAGGTTGGGAGGTTGAGATCTCTAGGGGTATGGGATAAGTTAAGTTTCTTTTCCATAAAGATGAAATTTTTATGAAATTGATATGACATTGTAGAATTTATGAATCAAGAAGGGAAAAATTCTCTTGGCTTTTAGCCTGAAAATTTCATCGAATGTACTTTGGGTGAATAATTGATGCCAAGAAGCAACTTAAAGAGCCTTGATTTGCCTAATAGCTTATGAACCTAAAAGCCCTATAAAATACAATTCATATAAGATTTTGGAATCCATATGAACAAAAAGGGAGGTGAAATTTTTTCATATTAAGAAACTTTCCATACTTCCAAGCTACCCAAACTAGCACGTATCCGAATATGATATTTCCACTCATTTTCCCCTTCCCTTGCCAAGTTACTTTTTTAGCATCATCTTTCTAGGATGTGACAACGTATGATTGGTCCACATACCCATATTTCCCTCCTATGATGATCTCAACATGTTTGTGCGACACCACAAGTGACATGTGTGGCATGTGGCACTCAGTCATTTTCATCATAATGTTGATGTAACATAATTTATTGACCTGGTGATGGCGTGGAAGCCTCCTATTATTAACATGGCTAGTAATTTGTTTGGACACTTGGTAGTCATCCATGGATCTGGATGACTATAAAGATTCACATAGATCTGGTAAACATTCACCTTATGAATCCAAAATATCTACTATTATGCTTCTCGCAAGTTATGGACATCGAAATCTTATAAAATTCTTAGTATCTTCCTAGTGATCTAATGAACCTAAAATATTCATTCTACTTTGGTAGCTCATTGGTGTCTTAATCTTTTCTTTTTTTGAATCCACCCAATGCATAATATCCATATAACCCTAATGCAATCCAATTGATGTTGAAAGTTCTGAGGCAGATCTAGGAGTGTGGAGAGAATTGAACTTGTGACCTCTCAATAGCAAAAGTGCTTCATTTACAAGGACTCAAACAATTGAGCCAACTCTCAAAGCTATCACATCAAAAATGCAAGTGCATAGGCTATATTAAGAAGACTTAAATTTCTAGTTAAGATATTTAAGAAAACTTACAACAATTATCTTTATGTATACTTTTATTAAGAAAGCACCCTAAGCTCAAACATTTCCAATATTCTCATTTGAGTTTTTTATTTACACACACTTACATTTTTCCTTTTTCCCTTTTTTCCCTTTTCAATATAATATCCAATACTAATCATGTTAGATATGAGATCCTTTAGGTGAAAAAACCTTAATACATAACAACTCATAAGGTTAGCTATATTGTGATATTATAATGGCATCATTCTTCCTAGTGATTCTTCTTGCATGAAGGATTCCTCTTAAATTGCATTTCAAGACCTTAAACTCTGCAAGTATTTAATGTTGCGTTGAGTACTTAAAACCTTGCCAGTATTAAATACGACACTGTAGAGTAGTTGAACGCTGCCTTAAGTTTAAGGCATTGTCTACCAATGTCACAAATTCTCAGACGACAAAATTCTTGCCAGAACCCGATAATTTTTTTTTCTTCAAAAAATCAAAATGCTAGAATGTTTGAATCCATTTTTTAATGGTGGAAATAGTTTCAGCCCCACTAAAAACCCCTGCGCACCCAAAATTTTGAAGTTTGACCACTGCAACCCAACTTTTCAAAAATTTCTATCGAATTTTGTCATAATCTTACGAGAATTCCATTACTTTTCAAGCTAATTTTAAGCTCTTTAAACTACGCTTAAGTTTGATCTACAAGGTTTTTCCTCCGGCCCCAAGATGACGTTGACATGCCTGACCAATAACTAATATAACGGATGAAATGATGATGCAAGATAACTGTTACTGAGTTTCAAACGATCACATCGTATAGGAGATGAAGCTCTTTTTTTCCAACAACGACTCCGTGGCCCAATGGATAAGGCGCTGGTCTACGAAACCAGAGATTCTGGGTTCGATCCCCAGCGGAGTCGTTTAAATTTCCTTTTGCATCTGTGAATTTCTTATTTTATATTTATCACCGTCTTTGATAGGTTTTTTAGTATTTATCATCATTTTAGCGGAGTTCCACGCTGCTGAATTTCAAATCTGAAGCGCTCGTCTTGACAGTTTTTGCTACTGCAAAGCCGTGTTTTAATCATTTTAATGCAGAATATTGCCAGGATTGGAATTTCCGCAAAGAAATTTTTTGAATTTGATGAGCAAATTTGCCGTCAGATTCGATCCCCTTCCAGCGCACAAGTCCAATAATTTTTCTGGTTTGAAGTGGGGTCCCACAAAAATATCAGTAATTGTTTCTAATCTCTAAAAATATTATCGATTTACATTATGTCACTTTAAATCAGACATTAATGTCATTCAGAAAGGATTGAATGCCAAAAGCTTCATGGCCAGGGAGGAGCAAAGTGTTTGACAAAAGCAAATGAAATTGCCACATATTTGGGAAGTGCTTTCAAACAACTGATCTAGATTCCAGAGTCAATAACCAAATGGTACAATGTTAGGAGGGTCCCAATTCCCAAATTTAACTTTCCTCAAAAGTTCTTGTATTTTTCAGACTGACTGCTGCCATTGTGATTTTCTTTTTTCCAGTAAGAAAAAAGCCCTGGTTGATATTATTGTATGAAAAAACAGTATTATTGTATGAGATACAGTGAGCACCAAATGCAAAAAGTAAAGCAGTAATATATATAGAGTAGATCTTCCCAGGCCTTAGGGCAATAGCATGTACCCATAACCATATTTTGACTTTCTGAGGCCTCAGGGCAATAGTAGGTATCCATAACCATTTGTCAAAATATGAGGAAGTAAAAAAACAGAAAACCGTCCTTCATCTCCAGAGTGATATGTATGCTTCCAGTGTAATCCATACATTACCCCAGCTTAAAAATGACATCTGTGCGTTTTTTTTAATGCATCAGGATGTTATAATTTTAGAATTTAAACTTCTGTGATCCATATTAATTATAATTTGTAGAACCATATTCCGCTAGCTTTGGTACTATGGTCTCTCTTTACAATCATGTTTGTGCTTTTTTGGGCCAAATTGGGAAATTAAATCTGGAATTTGGTGGTTTCTTTCTCGGAGGAGGGGTATATTTTGGTGGCCTGGAAATTAGGCCATTATCGTTCAAACATTTTAATGCATGCTTCCAATGTAATCCATACATTAGCCCAGCTGTGCATCAAGATGTTATAATTTTAGAATTTAAATTTCTGTGATCCATATTAATTATAATTTGTAGAACAACAACACTTAATCTTCCATTCCATTATTCGCTAGCTTTGGCACTATGATCTCTCTTTACAATCATGTTTGTGCTTTTTTGGGCCAAATTGGGAAATTAAATCTGGAATTTGGTGGTTTCTTTCTCGGAGGAGGGGTATTTTTTTGGTGGCCTGGAAATTAGGCCACTATCGTTCAAACATTTCAATTTTTTTACTGACAATTTGAAAAATTGAGACAGGATGATAAACCACACTTAATTGTTCGAAAACCTATAAATTTGAAAAATTGAAACGCGAGTTACCCAAAAAAAATTATCTGGAAAAACTTTGTAGCTCTGGTCTATTCATAGCGTATGGTGTTACATATTCGCTGTTGTCTGGAAGTGTTTGTATCAGCTCTGCATTCCTTTCGGGACAAGGTTATTGCATGTGGAAGGTTTTAATTTCGGGTTAGGAGTAAGGAATTGAAATGTCCGCTTCTCTCTGGGTGGCATTTATTTTTACACCTCGTAATTTTCGCATTGACATTAATATGGAGCCATGCTATTGGGAGATTTTTTTTGGTTATAGCCTTATTAATTTTTTTTGTTATTTAGTTGTAGAGATTTTTTCTTTGGCAAAGCCTAACTTATAGAGGAATATCATTTTTCTAGTTTATTTTAATCAAAATATGATAGAGATTTTAAAAAAATGAGTTTAAATTGTTTAATCTACATAATTAGAGTGCCCCAAGGTCTGCCCCAAGGGTTTTTTCAGGGTGTTGAATACATTTATGCATTCAAAATTTTATTTTAGACAACAAAACATCTTGAGATTGTATTGCTGGATTTTGGTGAATTCCAGTGAAAGAGGCTATTTTGTCTATAAGTCAGATTACACCTTTTTTTCCTCTTGGGTAGTGAGTGGAGATTTTAGACGGTTGTCGCTGATTTTAAATTTTTTTGTAGGTCATACAAATTTATTTATTTATTTTTGATTTTTTTACTGGTCGTACAAATTTTTTATAATGTTTTGGGTTTTTATGCTTTCCGTTAAGGAACATTATGTTTAAAATTTTGCTCTTCAAAAATGATGTTCTAATTATAAATTAACCCTTCACTAACAAAGGGGTTTGATTAAAAAATAGCACTTCCAAAACATAGTTATGTTAAAAATTTATCATACCCACATTGCTGAAAGCCCCCTTCCCAATCTTTCGAAAAAAATATAGATTGGGAAAAGAATGAAAGGTTATCCCTAGTAGCTTTGCTTGGAAAGTCCTAAAACAAAGGTCTTACCTTACAATAAAAGATTATCATTATGCCTCCACATGTGTGCTCATTGGGCTATAACACAATATATGGCATACATAAACATAACAACAGTTGCAGATGACAGAACAAGTATATTACAATGAAGGGAATGGGAATTAGAGTTGCACATATAGATTGTTATTTCCAGCCTCCTGCAAAAGGTTTAGCTCATTGTATGAGGGCTCATTGATCATTCACCAGCCATTTGACAGTAGCTTATTATTTGCCATCGCTAGGAAGGATGCATTGGCAATTGATCTGGCTCCTAATATGACCTCCAGATTTAGTATAGAATATCATTGACACATTTTGTTTATTAACAGTCTTCATGCTAGAAATTAGGTGTACATTTTGCATGGAGGGACTCTATGTAGTCGACAAATTGCGTATTAGAAGTTACTTTGGTATAAACACATCATGTTTGTTGTTAAATTTTTTGGGGTTGAGAAGATCATATTTATCATAAATAAATAAGAGACTTCTACTATTGGCTATTAAACTTACAACTATCTTTTCCATTAAACATTCAAAAATAAAAATAAAAATAAAATATAATCTTGTGTAAGGAATCTTCACATCCCATAAATTAATTATAACACATAGATATATTTGAGTAAATTGAGTAAAGTGACACAAATAAACATAATAAGTGATATCATTAATATAATTACATGAAATAATATAATAATATGTTACACTTTGGAAGAAGGGTTGTCGTATATCTAAAACACAGGGATATTTTATTTTTTTATTTTACACCACAACATCTCGACGAAAACCTTTACATAAATTCACCCAATAATAAGGGGCATTTGAACAAACTAACATAAAATCTATCAAGTTGTAACAACACCCCAAAGGATTTGGAATTTCTCATGTCTTTTGAAACAAACATTTTTTGCCCTGTTTTTCAAGTCGTGGCGACGAAGGAAGAAATTTTTGCAGAGTGAAGGGAAAAACATAACAAAGAAATTACACTTACATGTGAAAACACACTATGTAAATATGTAATTCATAAGCATTGCAATTCAACTTCCAGGGATAAACCATCACTAATTTCCCTCGGTAGTTCCTTCGTTGGGATCATAGCGGTTATATGACATCCCAATCCAAATCCTTGGAACAAAATAATAAACAAAACGAAACAATTACATCAACAACATAGAGATCCAGCCAAGGAATGCATTCTACAACCATGTGATTAACACCTTCATTAACACCCCTAATCCAAGAAAGTGCAATGTCTACCCAGATTTTATTATCCTTAAAATTACTAGAACCATCATTAGGGTTTTGTTTCTCTTGTGCATTGTTGTTTCCCTTCTGTTCCTAAATATCTTTCTTTTTCTCCTCATGTTTTCCATCATGTGTAGTGGTGTGTGGCTTCTCTTGCTCCATTTACTTAGAGATGTCATTTACCTCACTAGAATTTTGCGTTTGTTGCTCAATGTTGCTCTGCTTCATTTCTTGAAGTTGTAACTTCTTGTTTCGTTGATTCTCTTGTGGATGGGTTTCCTACTTTCCACTACACTCCTTCGCCTCCCCGTTTTCTATGTTTCCATTGTCATCAAATGGGTGTTTTCCATGACATATGGGACACATTATGCCAATATTGTTTCCATCACCACCACCAAAAAGAGGATTCACAAACGAGTAACCAGTCAGTTGTTGATATGCCTGAAACTTTGTAGATTTTGTTTCAGAGATATGTTCTATGGGGTTGCATTCTCTATTGATGTTATTCTCACTTGAAGAAGCCCTTCCAGGAAACAACGACAGACTTAATCAAAATATCAATGACAAAATTGTAAATTAAGATTGCTACAAATTAATACCTGTTTTTTTTTTTTTTTTTTTTTTTTTTTTTTTAAATAATCGCCTTATGAAGCACATTCAACACATTGAGTACCTTGCATAAGAAGAATTCTTACAACTTCTCTCCAAAGTCCTAAAAAAAGACACCCTGGAAGAATTGTTATGCATTTTTGAGTTGCCAAAGTCAGTCTCTAAAGAGTTCAAATTGCTCATCTAGTGAAGCCTAATACCATAGATGCACAATATAGGATCATAGGAAGCATTTGGTCAGGGAATATTGATTCCCCTATTTTTGAAAGAATTTTGTAGCGTTTTTTGCACATGTTTAAGAATCATTTAGCAACACATGCATATCAACTAAAGATGAAGAAGTTGAAGACACCAAATAAGGTGGTTGGGATGGAGAAGGGGTTTTCAAGGCATTCTGAGCATGTGCTACATATAACCAATCTACAACGACAAGACACCATATGCTTTTGCCATTGGAGCTTGCATCGTTTCTTGACCCTCCACAAGCCTCCTTCACTCCACCAAATAACTCGTCTGATAGGTTGAGCTCACATGAAGTAGTCTTGGATTAGAATGGAAATGCATGAATAGTGCCACTGGAACCCCTTCTCGCCATTAAAAGTTGTGTAGAATTGATTAAACCCCCATCCTCATCATCCACACTCATGGAATTCACACTCATTGTTTCTCTAGTTAAAAATCAAGATCAAGAAAACCAAACCCTTTGCAACTCTTTCACCTTCCCTCATTTTGTTCCTTTACTATCCGATTTGCTTCACCAACATAAGTCTGCACTCTACCTTTTCCCCTTTCATCAACGCTCCATTTGTTTGACGAGTTGGTTTATTTTATTATATAGGGTTTAGTCTCACATTTTTTTCAAATAAGTAGAAGCAAACCCTAACCCAAGTTGGGGGGTGAAATTAGTGAATCTTTAGTTAAAGTTGGATAGTTTGGAATAACACATATTGACAGATTTTGACAGAGTATGGACTATCAGATTGAGAAATCATGGGAGCAATGCATCCTTAGTGCTCTCCTTGTTAGTTGTTTTCACACTAGGTAGATTTTATTGCACAATGGGCTTCTTTCTCTCTAGTTTGCAAAAGTCGTTGCTAGAAATATAACTGAGTCAGACAAAGGGACAAATTAGGCAGCATCGAGTAGAAATTGAATCTCACATCATAATACGATATCCAACCCAACAACTTGAGATACAGTTTGAATGACATAGGGTATTAATAATACTAATGGCATTTTCAGGAAGAACTTGAACCATCAAAAATATGTTTTATAAATTTTAAGACACATCACAAGAAAAGGTTATCTAGAATTTTAAACATATTTATCGGGTAAAATGGCCTCTAACGGGAATTTCGCCTGTCAAATTCCAACCTTGTTTGGAGGAATCCCAGGACCACGTAGATTTGTATTGAATCTTGCACTTATGCACTATTTTTTGTGGGACATCCTTGAGCCATAACCATTTGTTGTTTGGCAGTATTATCGATTTATTGGGTGGTTTTTCTTCCTATCAGTCACAAAAGGATATATGCCATGCCCCAAGAAATTTTTCTATCCATTTTTCTAGAGGATATCATTTCTCGATTGTCGTGATTTTTACAAGGTCTAACTTTCTATTGACGTGTCATTCAATGCGTGTCTGTTTGGTGTTTTATGGTGGCATGTATTCACTGTTGGAAACACTGAGAGGGGGTGAATCAATATTTCTTTTCAATTGTTATGATTACCAATTAAGATTCTTCACCATTATAATAAAAATAATAATAATAAGGATTTTGTTATAAACAAGTGAGGACACCAATCCTCTTTTACAAAAAAATGAGTACAATGATGTTTGAGGGCACTAACCGTTCAATTTTCTAGGCTCCAACCTGTTGCCAAGCACCAACTTGGACTTTTGTGAGGCTCCAACGTCGAGGGCTCCAACCCTATGCTTCTGAAGGCTCCAACCATGTTTTTAGAGGCTTTGACCTCTAGGGCACCAACCCTCCAATTTTCAAAAAACAAAATATATGAATGACTTACTTTCAAAAAATTCATGACTTTCCTCAATAGTCGCTCCACAAGACTGCCACAGACTCCTAATTTGTCCACTGTCCAATATCCGAATAGGAGTGTTCTTCACTATCCAAGGCTTCTAGTTCTTCATTGTTCAATCCTTCAAGTCCAACATTCTTTTAGGCTTCAGGTTCTTCACTGTATAATCCTCCAAATTCATCATTGTTCAAGCCTTTAAAATTTTCATTGTTCTTCACTATTCAAGAGTGTGCAATGGTTTACGCTACAGGTCCGAGCCTTTCAAGGTACGAGCTTCCACAGATAACTGTCCACACACCTGTTCATAGGTCCGATCCCTCCACATGAGAATTTCCACAGGTTTGAGATATAGTTTCATCAATTTTTAACCCAATCAAAATTTGCTTTGTCTTCTCGGCCTTTAGCTTCTCTTCCTCGATGTTGTAAAGTTCACGAGTTGTGAACTGTGTCTTTCTCTCTGTGATGGATGATTGAGATCGATGAGTTGAAATGAAGGTTTCAACTTTTATTTATAGTGATTTGTTTATAAATGAAGGGCCACATCTATTTTAAGTGAGGTTGACTTGTGCATGAGGTGGCACATTGAAAATATATTAAATAGTTGTCGGAAGGGGTATTTGTTAGTAATCGACCAAATACAACATAGTTTCATTGTTACAGAAACCATATTATAATAGCAAGATAAGAGGGGCTATAAATTTTAAAAAATACATTTAAATAATGTGAAACCATATTATAATGGATGTTGGGAGGTCCCACATGCCACATCATCACTTGACTCCTATACATTGGGACCACATGGATATTGATGATTTGTATAAGAAGCTTTAACATGACACAACCTGCAAAACTTACGATATAGGAAAGTTCCGATGAGGAGGACACAATTTAATAATTAAATCGTTAACTTAAATCAAGTCGGGTCCACATATTGGAAGTCGGAGATCGAAGGTCCATATCACATATTAGAGCTTAGGCCTTATCGAAGATCAGAGATCTGGTGACACACAATAAAAACTATTATATAAAAAACGCCCATTTGATATTTCTTTGATAGCACTATTCATCACTTTTAGCTCTTTATTTTGGGCATATGCAGTCTTCTCTTGGATCTGCTCCTTCTTGGCTCTTGCTTCTTGGATTCTGTTGGCTTCTCTTTGAACTGCTTCTCGCTCTTCTCCTTGGTACTGCTCCTCTTGCTCCTTGGGACTGCTCCTTGGGTCCAACACTTCTTGGGATTTTATATATATATATATATATATATATATATTCAATCCATGTGGACATCAATGACAAGATTGACATCTCAACAATATCCCCCTTTGTTATTGATGGCAATATACTCATTTTCCTAGGATCCTCTCATTTCTATATTCTCTCCCCCTTTGGCATCAAGGGAAAATGGCATGCCCAAGTAATCCCCCCTATCAAGATGCTTCCCTGTCATGGTGCTTCTACTCTTGTCAATGTGTTGTCTTAATGTGATGCAAGAGCAATGACCCCCATCTTTTGGCAAAGATATTCAAATGCTTCTCGTGGAAGGGGTTTTGTAAAGATATCTACAATTTTCTCCTTTGTATTGACGTATTCCAACTTGATATTTTGTTCAACAACTTTTTCACGGAGAAAATGGTATTTGATTGGAATATGTTTGGTATTTGAGTGCATTACCAGATTCTTTGAAAGACAGATGGTGCTGGTGTTGTCATAATAGATGGTGATTGGTTGATTAGCCTCTATATTGACATCTTTCAATGCTTCCTTCATCCACAACATTTGTGTACAACAATTTGCATCAACTATATATTTGGCTTCAACTGTGGAGAGAGATACAGAAGATTGTTTCTTATTGAGCCAAGATACTAGACAACCTCCCATGAAGAATGCATTTTTTCTTGTTTTTTTATTATCATCTACGCTTCTAGTCCATTCAATATTGGTGTAAGATGTCATGGTAAGAGTTGTGATTTTGGGATACCATAGACCAAAATCAGGAGTACCCTTCAAGTATCTCAAAATTCTCTTCATAGCCAACAAATGGGATTGCTTAGGAGCTGATTGAAATCTTCCCACCCTTCCTACTTCTTGCATAATATTGGGTCTTATAGTAGTTAAGTATAGGAGAGTTCCAATTATTGACTTGTAAAGAGTTGCATCTATCGAGGGGGATTCATCATTTTTGCTCAATTTTCAATCCGTGGTCATCGATGTGCTCATAAGTGCACATTCTTCCATCCCATATCTTTTAAGCATGTATTTAAGGTATTTTGCTTGAGATATGCATATACCTGTTGTAATTTGAATTACTTGTAGTCCAAGGAAGTAAGATATCTCACCAATCATAGACATTTTGAACTCTTTTGACATATTTTGAGCAAATTCATGGCTCATCCCATCATCATTGCTGGAAAAATTAGATCATCAACGTATACAAGAGTGACTATTAGTTTGTCTTTGTCCATCTTCATGTAGAGATTGCTTCCTGCCACTCCCTTTTTGAAGCCTTATTGTTGTAGATAATGATCCAATATTGCATACCAATCTTTAGGAGCTTGTTTCAATCCATATAATTCCTTTTTCAACTTGCATATAGTCTTTTCCTTTTGCTAGGTCAAACCATTCCGGTTGCTCCATGTAAACTTCTTCTTTTAGATCACCATTTAGGAATGTTGATTTCACTTCCATTTGATAAACTTTGAATCCTTTTGAACAAGAAAATGCCAAAAACATCCTTATAGCCTCCCTACGAGCTACCAGTGCAAAGGCTTCTTCAAATTCGATTCCTTCTATTTGGGAATAACATTTACAAACAAGCCTGGCCTTATTTCTGATGATTTTTCCATCTTCATTCATTTTGTTTTTGAACACCCACTTGGTTCCAATTATATTTTATTATTTTGGATGAGGTACAAGGTCCCATGTTTCACTTTTATTTTTATTTTTATTTATTTATTATTTTTATTTATTTATTTTTCGATTTGGAACATTTCTTCTTCCATTGCTTCTACCCAATGAGGGTCCTTACTAGCTTGAGTAAAATTTTCTAGTTCTACCATGGATAGTAGAGAAATATTATATTTTCTTGGTGAATTAGTCATCCTTATTTGGGTTTGTATTCCACCATCTGTATTCCCAATAATTTGTTCTTCGAGATGGTGTTTTTGAACAAATTTTACTTTTGATGGAGTCTGAGATGACTCCTTTTGATTTTCTTGATCCTTTTCTTTCATTGTTGTATCTTCATCAAAATCTTCAAGAATAAAATCTTCTTCACATATTTCAATCTCATTTTCTGGGAGTTCCTCATCAATCTTCACATCAATTCTTTCTACTATTTTTCGTAGTCGATTATTGTAGAATTTGTATGCTTTGCTCCTTGTAGAATATCCAAGAAATATTCCTTCATCAACCCAAAAATCAAACTTTCTTGGCAAGTCATCATTGATCTTCATAAAGCATTTACTTCCAAAAATTTTGAAGTATTTTACCAAATCAGGTCTTCCTTTCCATAATTCATCTGAAGTCTTGTCATTATTTGGTCTTAGTTGGGATCTATTCAAGATATACAATGCCATTCCAACTGCTTCTCTCAAAAAACTAGCATGTAAATCAACTGCTAATAACATTGTTCTTGCCATTTCTTGCACAGTTCTGTTTCTTCTTTTCACTACTCCATTTTGTTTAGGAGTTCTAGCTATGGAAAGTTCTCTTTTGATTCCATGTAGATCACATAAATCATTGAATTCCTTTGAAGTAAATTTGCCTCCTCTATTTGTTCTAAGACACCTTAATTTTTATTTTGTTTCATTTTCCACAAGATCTTTGAAATTCTTAAAACATTCAAATGATTCAGATTTAAACTTTATAAAGAATACCCACATCATTCTAGTATAGCCATCAACAAATATAGTAAAGTACCTTTCACCTTGTAGCGTTGGAGTTCTCATTGGTCCACACAAATCTGCATGTATGAACTCCACAGGTTTTGATGTTGAGATCTCCTTAGTCTTGAAGCAGGTTCTAGTTTGCTTTCCATGTTAACATGGGTCACACACAACTTGATCTGGATTGAAAATTTTTGGAATGTCCCTTACTGCATTTGTTTTACTGATATTAACCAAGTTATCAAAATTTAGATACCCTAATCGTTTGTGCCATAACCAATTTTCATTTGTTCGACTCATATAACATTTATCTTCTTGAATTTTACTCAAAATATATACATTGTCTGGTGTTCTTAGTCCTTGTGGAGGAGGTAAATCCTCTATGGACAGAGGTGATCCCTCTAGCCCAAGAGTGGGTCCAGCCACAAACAAGACAATCTAATGCAAATTTCCTTAGATTAGAATCGAATAAGAGGGCCTACCTCATATAGCGCTAATCCACTTGATGTAGATCTTGCCTCCTTGCTCTAGCTTCCTTTCATTCCTTTCATTCAAATACATGAAACAAACATGCAAGAGACAACAACAAACATGATAGCATAAAATCGAATTCAGTCTACTTAAAACGTCAATAAGTATTAAGCTATCAAATGTAATATTACACACGATATAGGAAAAACCATTAGCTGTATTATTAAAACTTCAAAGAGAAATACAACCGAAGCCTTGACATTATAGGTTCCCTTTGGCATGTCTGGGTTATAACACCACTAGAAGCATCTCACGGTTCACCCTCAAAACAATGGAAGTTCAAGGCCTCTTTCATTTTGCTCCAAACCAAACACAACAAGACTCTTCTCCCTTCACACGATAAGGTTCTCAATATGGCTCTCAAGATTTGTAGATTATTTCAACCCTTTCATTAGCTAGTTGAGGGTGTGAAATGGGCAGTTTATATAGCTTTGATGGAGGGGAAATGGATCCTCTTATGGTGGGAGAGGCCTTATCCCTTTGGGTTTGTTCCATTTTAATAGGGGAAAGGAGCCCAAATAGTCTCTCTCGGCTCTATCTTGCTCAACCATTTACCATACTTTCGTTCACGTAGCTTCTAGACTTGGAAGCTTCGAATGCATTTTTAAAAACTTTCCAAAAGAGGGCCGACATGGGTGATGAATGGCTCACTTACATCGTTCGGTGCTAGTCCTAGTTTTAAACTCTATAAATCAGTGCAGGGGGAGAATTGAGCACTAGCGCCGGTCTTGAAAACTTGGTTTGAAGGAAAATTCTTGGGAAATGATGAAAGAGGAAAATGTTCTGCAAATGAAGAGGGATGTAGGGACATGTTCTTCATGGTAGGGAAACATATGAGGGTCACTGTAGAGGTCCTCCAGGATCGAGGAACGAGGAGTATAGGGACAATGATAAAATGTTGTGTAACAGTCCTTTTTCCACAAGTTCTCCCGAGGAGGAATTCCTTATCTCACAACCTTTAGCACTGAAGACAACATTTTGTACTTGGTCACAAATCTAGCTAACACTTAAAATATTATGTTTCAGCCCTTCCACCAATAGTGCATTTTGAGCTTTTCCCTTTCCATTAACAAGAGCAATAGTCCCTTTTCCAACAATTTTAGCATATCCACATCCAAAAGATACATTTCCATCCTTCTTATTTAACGAGATACACTTCTTTTGGTCACCTGGCATGTGTCTTGAACATCCACTATCCACAAACCATAGATTTTCATCACAATGTGCACATAAATCTAGAGCACATTTATCAATAGTGGGTTCCTCCTTCTTCAATTCTTCTATTTTGAATGAACAATTTTATCTATCATGGCCATACTCATTGCATTTTGAGAAAAACAAGATCATACATTGTTAAAGTGTCAAATGAATTGTAAGTCTTGATATGTCCTTGTGCTTTTAGGCTACGTGGTTTGATCTTATCTTGAAATATTATCCTTATGCGCTTTGTAATGCTTAGCTTGATGGCCAAAGTTTTTGCAATGAAAGAAATAACCAAGAAATATTGTTTGATACCTGTTAGGATAGCCTTGAATTTTTGTAGTATTCTTCCTTGGAGGTAGCCTTCCTTCATTTGTTGGGTTGTTAAAGGTGGACCTTTACTCTTGGTGGGATGGCTTCTCCTCTTTTGGACGATTGCAAAGGATGTTAGCATAACTTATTTGGACTTTTACATTCTCCTTTGTACTTGATGATTCTCTTTTGGAACCAATTCCAGACTTGTCATCTTGAGGTATTTGAGTATTAAGGATGTTATCAAGAGTTTGAGAGCTTTGCCAAGTATTTTTAGCTTGATCCAACTCTTTTCTTAGGGAAACAATTTCAGCTTCACGTTTTTTGCAAATTTCTTCTCTTTCTTTTAGTATATTTTTCAAGAATTCTTCCTTCCTTTTTGCTTCCTCTTTTTTCACTTTGAGAGAAATGACCTTCTTTCGTAATTTCTCATTTTCTTCAATGGAACTTATTAGTAAATCATCCATATTTCCTTCTTCTTCTTGTTCATAATCATCTTCTTTTGCAAATGCCATAAATAATAGTTCACAACTTCCAGCATAGTTATCTTCTTTATCAGACTCATCATGATCTCTTTTGTGTATAAAGGTATTTTTAGTTGATTTCTTCTTAGTAATCTCGAATTCTTCTTCATCAAAGTCATCTTTTTTGGAGAAGAAATTCTTCTTGTTAAACCCTTTCTTCTTGAACATCTTCTTTTTTATATTTGTCTTCATCATCATTATCATGTTTATGAGGACATTTTGTAGCACAATGCCCTATTATTCCACATTTAAAACAAATGAGAGGATATTTTCCTTTGAGCTTGGACTGTTTCCATAGTTTTCTTACGAATTGAGCTAGTTCATATTCAATGTTGGAATCATCACTGCTATAATTACATTTTTTCCCTTTCTTTGATGACCTTGAAGCTTTGAATGCAACTTCCTTGGAGTTAGGGATTCCTTTTCTCATTTCATATGCAATGAGAATCCCATGAAGTTCGTGCATTTTTAGGTCATCCAAGTCCTTCATTTCTTCTATGGCACTGACTTCGGAATCAAAACAGTCTGGAAGTAATCTCAAAACCTTTTGGACAACTGTGCTTTCTTCAACGGTTTCCCCTAAACTTTTAAGTGAGTTAACAACTTCATCTACTCAGAGGAAATAGGTTGCATTCTCTTCTTCATCATCCATATTAAGACTCTTAAATTATCTTCTATGTGTTTGGAGTTTTGCCTTTTTGGCCTTGGAGTCTCCATCATAGATAACAATAAACTTGTCCCACATTGCCTTGGCAGAATCACAGTTCATAACTTTTGTAAATTTTGAATCAGTAATTCCACTTGTTATGGAATTTAGTGCTTTGTAATTTGCTATATAAACTTTCTGTCCGTCCTGATATGTTGGTGGAGTAGCTGGAGCTTTATACCCATCAATAACTGGTTTCCATATTTTAGGTTCAAGAGACATTAAATAAAATGCCATCCTACGCTTCCAAAAGCCAAAGTTTGTTCCATCAAATTGGGGAATTTTTCCTAAATCCTGATTCTTCATTGTGACTTAAGAATCCTTCTTCCAACTATTAGGTTGATTATGAAGAAGTTGACTTTGATTCCAAGTTTTGGAAATACTGAGAGGGGGATGAATCAATTTTTTATTTTCAATTGTTATGTTTACTAGTTAAGATTCTTCACAATTATAATTAGAAAAATAAATAATAAGGATTTTATTATAAACAAGTGAGGGCACCAATCATCTTTTACAAAAATTTGAGTACAATGATGTTTGAGGGCACCAACCCTTCAATCTTCTAGGCTCCAACTTGTTGCCAAGCACCAACTTGGACTTTTGTGAGGCTCCAACCTTTAGGCCTCCAACCCTATCCTTCTCAAGGCTCCAACCCTGGTTTTAGAGGCTTCGACCTCTAGGGCACCAACCTTCGAATTTTTAACAAAGATAATATATGAATGAATTACTTTCAAAAACTTCATGACTTCCTTCAATAGTCACTCCACAAGGCTGCCACAAAATCCTAATTTGTCCATTGTCCAAGATTCGAATAGCAGTGTTCTTCACTATCCAAGGCTTCTAGTTATTCACTCTTCAATCCTTCAAGTTCAACATTGTTCTAGGTTCCAGGTTCTTCACTGCTCAATCCTCCAAATTCATCATTGTTCAAGCCTTCAAAATTTTCATTGTTCAAGGTCACGAGTTCTTCACTATTCAAGAGTGTGTAGAAGTTTAAGCCACATATCTGAGTTTCCACAAATAACTGTCCACACATCTGTCCGTAGGTCTAGTTCCTCCATGTGAGACTGTCCACAAGTCTGAGATATAATTTCATCAATTTTTAACCCAATCAAAATTTGCTTCCTCTTCTCGGCCTTTAGCTTCTCTTCCTCGGTGGTGTAAAGTTCATGAGTTGTGAACTATTTCTTTCTCTCTGTGATAGATGACTGAGATTGATGAGTTGAAATGAAGGTTTTGACTTGTATTTATAGTTATTTTGTTTATAACTTAAGGGGCATGTCTATTTGAAGTGAGGCCAACTTGTGCATGAGGTGGCACATTGGAAATATATTAAATAGCTGTCATAAGGGGTCTTTGTTAGTTATCAACCAAATACAACATAGTTTCATTGTTAAATAAACCATATTATAATAGAAAGATAGGAGGGGCTATAACTTTTACCGAATACATTTAAATAATGTGAAACCATATTATAATGGATGTCGAGAGCTCCCACATGCCACATCATCACTTTACTCCCGTACATTGGGACCACATGGATTTTGGGGATTTGTATCGGAAGCTTTAACATGGCACAACCTGCAAAAATTACGATATAGGAAATTTCTGATGAGGCAGACGTGGTTTAATGATTAAATCGTTAAATTAAATCAAGTTGGTTCTACATATCGAAAGTCAGATATTGGAGGTCTATATTGCATATTGGAGCTTAGGTCTTATCAGAGATCAAAGATCAGAGTTTTGAGTGGTGACACACAATAAAAAATGGCGATATAAACAACACCGATATGATATTCTCTGATATCATTGTTCTTCATATTTGGCTCTTTAATTTGGGCATATACGGTCTTATCTTGGATTTGCTGATCCTTGGCTTGTCTTAGCTCCTACTTCTTGGCTTCCGATGGCTTTCGATGGCTTTCCTTTGGCTCTTGATGGCTTCTCTTTGAACTGCTTCTCACTCATCTTTAGTACTACTCCTCTTGCTCTTTGGGTCCAACACTTCTTGGGATTTTGTCTGTATATATATTATATATATATATATATAATATAATATATTATATTCAATCCATATGGCCATCAATGACAACACTGACATCTCAACATTAGCAGTGACGACAGTGATCAACATGCATGGAAACTTCTCTCTAGATGTCAAATTCCTCATTGAGGTGACAGTAGAAGCCAAACAACTAGCAAGGCAAAGCACGATATAGTTTCCTCCTAATTCCATTCAGGTTCCAGTTTTCTCCCTTGAAAATTTCGCTACTGCAGGGGACTCTATAAGTTGCCCAAATCCATTTTATCATTCCCATATGACACAGAAGCTTTGCGGGCATAAACCAAGGGTGGTTCATAGGAAGATAATATCTAAAGATTGATTTTTGTTGTGGACGTCTACGAGGATCGTGTTAAAAGATTAGAGCAGCCAGCGCTATTGGTATGTTGGGAATTCACAAGCATGAATGGTGCTTAGATGGAATACTGGGTGGAACAATAATGGATCACAATTATTAAATATCAACTGAATATTAGTGTGCTCTTCAAAAAATGGTTTTGATTCTATTTCCTTGATTTAGAGTATGTGGATAAAATAACCTCTATTCCATGGGTCTCGGGAAGAAACTTTTTGTCACTTCACAAATGGTTTGTCGGTTTCAATCCTTTCAAATAATTCCATAAGAAGAATCTGATTTGGGGTAAATTAATGAGTCTCCCCTTGGAAATGTGGTCCCAACAAGCTCTCATAGCGATAGAAAATAATATAGGTAATTTCTTCTTTTTAGAGGATAGTAGTTTGCATAATGTTGAGAAAAGAATTGCTTGGGTCTTGGTCGAGATGGATTTTACAATAGGCCTTTCAATGAAAATTGGGTTGGTTTTGGGTTGTTCATCCTTTCTTCAACACCTAGACTATTGGGGCATTCCATATTAATTCTTGGGATACCATCATACGAGACATCCTCTTGCAGTGTTCCCATAGAGATTTGTAGATACACACCATGCAAAATTTAGGGTTGGAGGTTTGAAGAGTCATTATTTAGAGTTCACACAATAGAGAGGTTTTCAATTGATAATTATTCACCATAGGAACATTGGGGTCCAGGTACATAAAATGTTACTTCTATATCTCCCCTAAATATTTTTTATGAAGTTTATGGAAAAAATAATGATGATTTGATGTCTAATTGTAAGGATTCAAAGGAATATAACAAAAATAACAATCTTAACCCTGTTGTTATACATAAAAACAATGATATGTATGCTTTTTTTTTACTTCTTCAACACACCAGAATAATAATCCTATGTGTCTGTATTCTAAACCAACTATTCATTCCCTAGTGTCCTTGACTAAAGTCCCTCTAATATGGATTAATCACCCCTCCTCTGAAAGTATGATTGATACATCTATTCAGTTTGGTTCCTTCCTGGGGGTTACATCTCCCTCTTTTTCTATCGATTTTGAGATTGAAGTCCTAAAGCTTAATACTTCTATTGAACTAGAGCCACTCATTATCCAAGCATATTTGTCTCAATCTAAAGACGTTTAAATTAATACCTAAATGGTTCTTAAATTCATTGGTCCTGAATCAACTCCCCATCAACCATCATCCCTAAATCGTTCTTATGTGCAAGTGGTATCACCCTCGCCACAGGTTAATTATGTGGCCACCTATTCCATGCCCACATCTACTGATGATCTAGTTGGTGATGTAGTACACCATGTACTGGGGGCATTGGAGCTTGATTTTTCCATTAGATCCCTAGACATGTATCCCTTCCAGAGTGTTGTTCTCCCATCTGATTAGAACCTCTTGGAATCTATGGCATCTTTCAGTCTGTGATCGCATGCAAGGAGAAGAGTTCCTTGTCTTTTGTCAAGGTCGTTAAAAAATGAAACAAGGGCCATGGAGAAAAGTTCCTTGTCTTGTGTCAAGCTCCTTAAAAAATGAAACAAGGGTCACAGTGATAGTTCTTTTACTATGTCAACTTCATTAAAAAATGAAATAGGTCTCCATGCGAAGAGTTCTTTTACTTGTGTCAAGTTCGATAAAAAATGAAATAAGGTGTCATGAGTATGGTTCTTTTCTTGTGTCAAGCTCGTTAAAAAATAAAACAAATCCCCTTCCAATTTTGATTAGATCTCATAAAATCTCGGTCGAGTCTTTCACTTGATCTCGTAAGTGAACCTTCATTCCATCCACACTTGTTAGTAACCAGTAGTCTACTTAGGTGAACGAAATAAATCTTGGGGGGCATGTACCTCGAATTGAGTCATTATGCTGGGGGCATGCAAAATTATCTCAAGCATAGTTTGTTTATGTTTCAAGCTTGTGTAAAAATGAAACCAAATCCAAGCATAGTTTTTTCCCATGTTTCAAGCTTGTGAAAAAATGAAACCATATTCAAGTATCCTCAAGCATAGTTTACCATGTTTCAAGATTGTGTAAAAATAAAACCATTTCCCACTTTACATCTCTTGATTGTTGTTTTTATTAGCCGATTGTTGCCAGGTGAGACTTGGTTTTCCATTCCAACGTCACTGTCTCTTTGGTCGATCATATGTTTTCACTTGGTTGTTTTACCCTTGCCTGAGGAATATTTGTGATGAGTGGTCTTATTAGCCAGCCTCTTGGCCATTACATGTTTTGAGCAGTTCCATCATGACCAGAACCAATTGCTATCCTTTTATACCACTCATTCTTCCAAACAGAGTCATATTTCAACTCTTTTCTGACTCTTGAAATATGAAAAGATCATCGAGTAATTGTCTTTTCAAACTCGTTAAATTAAATGAATTGGCGTATACTCAGTATAAGTTTAACCCTTTTCTAGACTGAGATAGACTATTGTACAAAAAAGGAACACCTTGATCAACATGGTCAAGAGGTTCTCTCAAATATTATTTTCTACCTTTTCAAGTTCGAGGAACAAATTATGAAAAGGAGCATGATGGAGATTTTTTTCATCTCTTTTTCAAACACTCTAAAATGTGAAGAAGATACCGAGTTATTCTTACGTCGGACTCGTTAAAAGTTTACGATGTAAGACTCATCACCATGATGAGACTGATTTTCTCCTTCATAGGGCTTGTAAAACTTACTAGGATGGATTCATTCGAAGAATGAACTTATACGACAAGCATATGGTATCCTCTTCAAGCTTGTGTAAAAATAAAGAGGTATTTACTAGAAATAGCGGGGGAAAGTGAAAGTGAAACATCTCTTGTATAGGAATCATGTCACTCTTGAACATGACACTCATATGTTTCTCATGTCGGGTTTGGGACATCCTCACTTAGTCACTTATCCCTTCGTGTCTGGGTAATCCATTTTGCCTCTCATTTGATTATTCCACTTCGTCAGTATGAACCTTGGTCCTATGTTGAGTCAAATGTTGCCACACTCCATAGTCATGTCACCGATATGTTCAAGAGAAGTCCTATCTGCAATTATTTACCTATACATTGTCTGAAGCATCGTTACATTCTTGTATCTTATTCATTTCATTCCAATTTATTCCTTATTTCATGTCAATGATGAGGGAATCAATATGACCCTCCTTTGATGGGTCACTTCCTATCAACTTCAGATCATTATCCAAGAAGATGACTTAGAAACTCCCCTTCAGTACCTTAGAGATTGCATGCCTTAATGACAAGTTCTTCGCATCCAACGATGGGTTATCATCATTGGCCTTCGATTGAATGATTCTACGAGTGTTCAACTTCATCTTCATTATCACATTCACAGATTATATTGGTGTGCCTTGAGAGCCATTGTCGTTATTGGTGGTTTCTCTCGTGCCTATTAACGATCCACATCATTGGCCGGTAATCAGGTGGTTTTCTAGCATGTTCGACTTCGACACATTCATTTGCATGTTAGAATTCATACTTTGATCAAATTAGGATGGAGTGCAAGACCCTGAGTCTTATCTAATATGACTCAAGATGCGTAGAGTTATGTGGTATTCATGATTGTACACATGTTTATGTTATATGGATGGCTGTGACCATATCATGGGAATTTACATTTATGATGATCCTTCTATATTGGGTGGCTGCGTCCATACCTTGGATCTTAGATTTACAGATGATACTTTTCATTTGGATGATTGCGCCCATGCCATCGATCCTTTCATATAGTCCTTATCATCCGGATGTCTGCATCCATATCATGGATTCATGTTTTTGATCTCAGATATGTATATGTATATACATCCTTGATTTACAGGTCTCCTGACAATTTTTTTCCTTGTCCTTGCAAAAGTTCGTAAAGCATCTTAGCCATCACTCCTCGTTCTACCTTCGTGCTTTAGGGGGCATTTGTTACACAATATTTTGTCACACCTCCTGCACTTCCCTGTGACATACCCCGAAGTGCCTGAAACATGAATACCATGCAATGTACTCATTTAGATATGCAACTGAGATCCTTCCTAAGACATTGATTGAAAAATGCCTTGAGCTTCCCCTGAAGGAAATACCTCTAAAACACTAATTTGAGAATCATCGCCCTTATGAGACTAAAAACGACGATGATCACTTGTTGCATCATACTCAACCCACGATGAGAAGATTTGTGATCTAGAAGCTTCCAAAGCGGTGAAATGGAGGTTGTTCAACATAGATTAGGTAGATTTCTCCCAACTTGGCCTCTTGGTCTTATACCTGTGAGCTACCTCCTTAAGATAAGGACCTACTCCTATCTTTGGAGAGATCCTAACTCCCTTTCCCAACTTATATATTCATCCTCTCCCATTCCCAAATTGTTGGTCTATGCCTACAAGTGAAAAAAGGTGTGTATTTTTTAAATTTTTGCATAAGCTTGGTTTGAAAAATTAGTTTGAACGAATTCAAAGGGCATAGTGAAGCATTGTTATCGGTAATTGATGCCTTGAAGAAAGAAAATGGAAACACCTAGTAAGCAACCTGAAAGCTCTAGCATGACTCATGAAGAAGAGGTGGGAGACCTTCGGGAGTCTCAAATACCTTGGAATGATTGTCCAAGACTTTTTGGAGATCTGGAGAAATAGATGATTTCGATGTGGGAACCTCTAGCGAACATAATTGTGCAATTACACCTTGTTGTTCCTTCTTTAGAAGCTTTTTTCATACCGTTAGAGCTGACTATCTTTCCCGGTTTCCCTGCAATACCCCTTAATTCAACTTCCTTTCCTTCCGTAGAAAATTTCATGAAAAGTTCTTGTACCCAAGGATTGTAGCCATTGGACTCCTAGTACAACATCAGCACCACCCATTGGAATGGAAAGCATTGGGCTATTCAATACATATTCTCCCATGGATAGCTTGATATTATGGCACTTTCTAGAGCAATTTATGGTTCCTCCACTTGCAACCATCATTTGACACTCTGGTGGTGGATATAAGAAGCAATTCAATTCCTTTGTTATCTGACAGTGAATAAAATTATGGGTACTTCCCAAATCAATCAACATTATTACCTTTTTCTTCTTGATATGTCCTTCTCTCTTGAGAGTTTGAGGAGTGGTAATTCTTGCCAATGCTTTACAAGATATGTTTGGATTCATTTCTTCTTTCTTTGCGGTTAGGCCCTAGCATATAACCTCTTCTTTTGATGTTTCTTGATCCTTTTCTTCCTCCTCTTTATACTTTATGTAAAATAATTTCTACTCATCACACTTATGACCTTTAGTGCATTTGCTATCACAATTGTAACAAAGCCCTTTTTCTCTTTTTTCTTCCAATTGTTGTGGTGTAAACCTTGTAGGTTGTAGAAGGCTAGGAGAAGAAGCACTTCCATAATTATATTCATGACTAGTAGGATTCCTTGTTTCCATAATTTCGCTTTCAATTTTTCTTGCCCACCTGAATGCCTTCTCCAATGAATCAGGTTCCCAAAAACGAACCTCATGTTGAATGCTATCCATTAAAGTACCTATGATGACATCAATCCTTTGCTTCTATGGAATATCATTTACTCTTATATTCAATTTTTGAAATTCCTCAATGTGCTCCGCCATTGAACGCTTTTGTTTGAGATTTATCAATTGGCTAAAGAAGGTGTTTCTCTTTGTATCCTCATAATGTGCTATCATTTCCTACGTGAAAATTGACCATGTAACAAGTGGTTTACGAGAAAAAATCCATTTATACCATAAAAATTGATCCGGTTCTAAATATGAAGATGCAATACATACCTTTTGTAATAGTTGCACCTCATGTAGATCAAAATATTTCTCCATCCGTCATATCCAACTTACCGGATCCTTGCCATCAAACTTCCTCATATCACCTTTTCTTGATTTTAGGAGCTTGATCTTGAAACGACTATAAATTTGTAATTTCGGCTCTTCCAGTTCTGAAATTTTGATCTGAAGTAACCCTCTGTTTCCTCTCTCCAATGCCACCATTCTGATAAAAATTGGATTCTCCAAGAAAGAGTTATCCACAATCTACCAAGATGACCTGATTATATACCTTTTCAGAAGAGCGAACTTGTATTAAGTGCCACGTGTCACTGTTTTGACCTTTGGATATGAAAAATATATAAAAGAAAATAAAATCTGTCCTCTTTTTGTAACTTCTTACGAAATTTCAATCTGATGCTTAGAGAAACAGTATGACGATTTTCCCAAGGTGACCCGTTTGGAATGTAATTTGGGGGTCTGTAAAAACCCTAACTTCCTCAGACTATATCTCCTAAACTGTAGTGAGACAGGATTTGAAATTTGGAGCCGAGGTTCAGACCTATTTCTTCTCAAATTTATTTTTGTTTTAGCTTCTGAAACTTCATAGCGAAAGATTTATAGCAAAAATCCCACGATGACCTGTTTTAGTTGAAATTTTGGAGCTTGCAACAACCCTAACTTCCTTAGATCATATCCCCGAAAATATAGAGAGACAAGCTTTGAAATTTGGACCTGAGGTTTAGCACGAGTTCTTCTCAAATGGTTTTTTT
>APFE030615710.1:0-29585 GCA_000404065.3 Pinus taeda | reverse complement strand
CCTATTTGGAGCAACGAAACCCTAGAATCCAAAGCTCTGATACCAAATGTTATGAAGCCAACTCACAAAAAGATAGAAAAGATAGATGAACACCTTAGAAATAAGCCTCTCCGAGGGGGAAACCTCCTTTACATTACACAAATGAACAATTCTTAGATGATACAAATCACAAGACTTCCTTTCTATATATAGGAGTCTAAGGGTTCATAATATAATTAGAGCCGACATAACAATACTAATGTTAGGGCACAATAATAACAATAGTGGGCTTCTATTGGCCACAACAATAACAATATGAGGACTACATGTGTACAACACTATAATTAGGGGGTTGTACCAATAACAATAAGGGTTTACACTAGTAGTATAGGGGCCTAACACTTATGCTAAGATTGTGTCTATATGCTACTCATTTAGCTTGGAGAAGGAGTGCTTTGAGAGCTTATCTTGGACTTGGATATTCATTCAAGGAGAGCCTATCAACATTAAGGCCTGGTTGTATGCTTCCCCTTATTTTCTATTAATATACAACTGCTGGTTAATTTTCCCTAAATGTGTATGCTCATGTATCATTTAGCTTAAAATTCCTTGATAAGTTAAGTAGGTTGATTTTGATTATGATATTTGTATTTTCACGCCTTGTTGTGTCTCTATCTCTTGTGCAGGTGCTTAAACGCTGAGAGCAGTAGGAACGAGCCCGTGACACGAGTGATTCAAGGTATTCAACAAATGAGATCGAGATAACATCAGAACGAGGTAGGCCATCTTCTTCGTCTCTCTTTTCAATTGCAACTTAGGAAAGTGTCTAGTAGATTGTCACATCGGTTGCTAGACCCACTCATTGGGCTAGAGGGATCATATATGTCTGCATAGAGGATTTACCTAGACAACAATGACACAAGCATAGAAGCACTCAATGGGTGGTTTGACCTATAAACATAATAAATTGAGCACGAAACCCATGCTTATAAAAATATTTTTCCTTTGATTTTTGCAATAAATTTTCTTTTCTTCTCTTTACAAATACATAAAAATTAGATTATTTCATGATCCAAACAACAATTATGAAGACTGATACTAGTTAAATTTTCAACAACGCCTCTTAAGTAGGGAGGTATTCATAATTATTGAACCAGTACAAGGTTGACCTTAAGCTTAAATGTTCTAATAAGAATACAACAACATATACAATGTTAGATACCTTCTAGGCTGAAACTGCTAAGGTATAAACTCATCAAGGTACCATCTAGGCTACCTGCCAAGATACCAACTCAACCCATCAAAGATCCAAGTGTCATTTAGGCCACAAGCAAAGACATTAATTCAAGGATATAAGTGTCCTACCAAGACAGTAATTCAAGGATCCAAGTGTCATTTAGGCTTTCTGCAAAGAAACTAATTCAAGGATCCAAGTGTCAAGATACTAACTCATCGTCAGGGATCCAAGTGTCAACTACCAAGACACTAACTCATCATGGGCCACAGTGTCATTCAAGACACCTACTTATCATGGATTCGGGTGTCATCTAGGCCAATATATCAATTCCAATATGAGCTTTATACATCATCCAAGCTAAGACACCAACACAAAAGGGATCTAGACATCATCAATCCTAGAAAGGGTTTTATATATCATCAAGATGTCATACCTAGTACCATCATATGGGATTGCAGCCTAAGGTACTCATCTCTCCCTCAAATCATAGATCTCCATCAATTCAAGCATGCTTATTAAATATTTAAGCTTCTTAGGGAGATATCAACACATCAATACTAATTCAATTGTCAGACCATATTGTGGCTTCACGACCCCAACCAGTACCAAACTTCCAATATAGTGGTACTTGTGCTGTAGGAATTTACAGGGTAAGTTCTCAGACAGAACACCAAAAGGACACCGCTCACAAATAGATCACAGATCAATACACCAGTATTTTGACGTGGTTAAAACCCTCAGAGAGGGAAACAGTCCACGGCCTGCGCCAACGTGGCTATTACAGGCAATTTATTAATAAAAGAATGAAAATTTACATCAGCTTCTCTCATGCACGGTTAACCTACAAATGACCCTCCATGCGCTTTTAAATAGAATTCATGGACCAATCGGGTGTCAAGCCACGGATCAAGTGTCGGTAATACCGAGGAGAGAATGAACCGTCGGATTGTAAGTTACAAAATGTACAACGGTAAAGAAACACACTTTACCTAACACTAACCTAACTCTATACTAGACCAAGTTGAACTTAACTATTCCTATGTGTCGGAATATCCTAACATTTTTATCATAGTGCCAGATTTAACGCTGGAAATAATGTCGTAAATAGTGCCTGGAATAGCATTGGAAAGATAACCCTAGAAAGAGCACCAAAAACCTCACTGGAAGTTGCGTCAGGAATTATGTCATAGATAGTGCTAAGCATAATGCTATAAATACTGCCTGGAATAGCACCAAAAATATCATGAGGAATAGAGACATGGATAGCATCATTTTTAGCACTGGAATTAATGCTAGGATTTTCTTCCAATTTGGCTTCTGATTTGGCTTCTAGTTTTTCTTCTCATTTTGCTTCCACTTTTTCTTGTAGTGTGGCTTCCAATTGTTCTTCTAGTGTGGATTCCAATTTTGCTTCCATTGTTGCTTTTTTTCCCTTCCAAGTGCCAGTAATAGTGCCAGGATTTGTGTCCAGTTTGGCATCTAGTTTTTCTTCCTATTTTTATTTTAGTGTGGCTTCCAATTTTTCTTCCAATTTGGCTTCCATTGTTGCTTCTTTTTTTCTTCCAAAAATGATTATTGTTTTGAGTGCAGTTAAATTAATATCTTTTATTTCAGTTTAATTAGTTAAATATATCATGTCTCTTAAATAACTTATATGATTATACAGTAATTCATATGAATGCATTTGAAATGTTTTATATGATAACATTTATTAAGAATTTTTAGGGAACAAACATCCATCCTAATTAAGAAAATCACTATACTTATTAAATCTCTATCAAAATAGAATTGACAATATCGAGTATTTATAAAGTAACAAGACAATTATTGTAACTTGATCATCATCTATAATTAAAATAAGTGAGTCAAATATCTATATTTTCAATGAATTTGACAACATCCATCATGAGCAGTATATCAAAACCATTATACATAATAAGTACACATCCAAATCATCAACCACATTCAAAATATTAAATTCGACGAGTCAATAGAGATAAAATCATCATCATATATAACTAAAACAGATGAAATTCACCTTCACTAGTAGTTGAATAACATTTCAAAATGATACATGTCCAATAATTGACATAAGTCAAAATGATACATGCCAAAATGATACAACTCAACAATATGGTACTAGAGGTCATGAAAATGATATATCTGAGATTAACCATGAAAATCGACATCATAATAGTATATCAAAAATGATCCATGATGCATTCTATATGATCATGAATGTCACTGGTTGTTATCAACAACTGCCTCATGATCATCATGTGTATTGATACTAACTTCATTTTCATCTGTATATGTGTCTTCATGAGCATCATCTTCCATATTAGCATCAAGCGTCATGATCTAGATATATGTGATGAGGATCATTCATATTTCCTGAAAGATCCTTACTCTGCAAAAAAAATTATTTAGAATGAAAAGCTATTATTTATTTCATGCTATAATTAATTTCTATGTTATATATCTAATATTAAAACATATAGATGAAACTATAATTATATTACATCATATCAAAGTGCACATACAGTAATAAAATTTCAAATAAGTTACAGCTAAAATGCCATTTCAATGATGTAAAACATTCAACAATTCTTACAAAAATTAGTAAAGATCATAAAAAAATTGTTATACGATTTAACTATCATTTGTATTTTCTATTACATAAGCTTAAGTACAAACCCTTTCCATTTTGTACAATATATACACTAGATTTCCAAACTCAAGTGAAGGGATGGTTAATGTTTCCTTTCAATGTTTAGTATCTAGATGTAGTAAAGGTGTTGAATATTAAATGGTTATGGGGAATGAGACTAGAGTCAACTCCAAGTGGATAAGAAAGATCAATAGGAATGGTACATGTGTAGGTGAAACTGGTAGTGCTGACTCTCTAGTTGTAAGAAGTGGTGAAAGGGAGCTTCCCTTTATCTATGTCACTTCTTGGAGAAATGGTTATGTTTGAAGCTCACTTGTAGAATAGCTACAAGTTAGAGGGATCGTTCCACCCTAGGCTTAGGCTTGGATGTCAAAACAAGTCAATGAATTGTGGGAAGACGAAAGAAATTGATGGTAATATAAGAAAGAAGGCAAGGAGTGTGACTTATAAGTGACCTGGGGTTGTCTTAAAGGGTTGTTACAGGTCTGCATTAAAACTGTAAGCTGATTGTTCATTGCAACTTCTACAGGGTAAACACTTTCCATATAGATGATTGTTGCAAATTATTTGTGATTGCCTAATAGCTTGAGAACATATTCAATGTAGAGCTTTTGAGGGATAGTAATTAGCGGCTAAAGTCAAAATCAAGATAATCCTAGGAATCTGTGAATTAGCATTGGTCACTTCACATGTTGGGCATGATGTACCTCTATTCATTGGTGAACCTATGGATTTTAGATGTTGCAATAATTTTCAACTAAATAAATCAAAATTCCTTATGAATTAGCCTATTATTGATGAATTATAATGCTGGTGGAATCCATTCGGAATTAGGCTTGAAACCTAATGTAAACATAGTTCATTATTCCCTTTCTTGATCAAGAGAATTGATCCCAACAAATGTTTCTTTTGGTTAAACATATACAAGTTGAAATTTTAGCATTGGTTACCTGAATTATGACCATGAATCACAGGTAGGATACTTTAACTTGCTTGGACTAACAAAGGATCCTTGATCTCAACTTGACAAAGTTTGAGTTTCATAAATGAATTGCATTGACAACTATTTAATGAATTGCATTAGAAACAATCATTGAGTTTTAGAGACATCATTTTTTTTCTCTTATACTTTTTTTTCACAATGAATCACGTTGATGAGATAAACAGGCCATAGGCCAACTTTTTATGGACCATATGTTATCAAAGCAACTAAATTTGTGGCCTTGAAGGAGATGTAGCACCTTGAGAAGAAAATTGAGGGGGTATAAAGCCGTTTCATCTTGCTTGTAAAATATTGAATGTGGCTAGCCAAAGAGGTGTTTTTACCACCCAACACTACATCATCACTTGTGGGGATCTAGAAAACAAATTGAGAAGCATTAACATCAGTAAAAACACATTGAGAAGCATATGTTGTAATAGCATATGTTGTAATAACGGATGTTGTAATAGCAACCCATTTCATCTTGCTTGTTAAATCTTGAAGGTGGGAAGCCAAATAGATGCTTCTCCCAGCCAACACTACACCAGCACTTCGGGGATTAAGAAAACAAATTGAGAGGCACAAATATAGGTAGCAACAGATTGAGAAGTAGATGATGTAGCAGTAGATGTTGTAATAGCAGACGATGTAACAACAAATTCCATAACAACATGTCAATGTTAAATATGTTAAAATGTTGTAGAAATTGTTTTTGTGACATCCATTATTGTCTAAAATGTTGAAATTGTTGTAAATTTTGACATTAGAACAATTTCTACTATTGAAACCTCCGAGACAATGACCATTACAACAGATGATGTAACAACATATGTTGTAACATTAGATGATTTAGCAATATATGGGGTATAAATACGTTTGATCTTGCTTGTCAAATCTTAAAAGTGGGCAACCAAACAGGTGTTTCTTCCACCGAACACTACACCAACAGTTGGGGGATCGAGAAAAGAAATTGAGAATCACAAACATATAAGGTAACATCACATTGAGAGGTAGATGTTGTAACAACATATGATGTAACAACACATTTTGTAACAACAAATTTCATAACAGATATTGTAACAATGGATGTTGTAACTATAATCCAATTCATCTTCATTGTACAAGCTTGAAAGTGGGCACCCAATGAGGTGTTTTTACCACCCAACACTACTCCAACACTTGGGGGATGAGTAAAACAAGTTGAGATGCACAATCATAGGTAACAATGGATTGAGAAGCATATTTTGTAACAACATATGTTGTAATAGTGTATGTTGTAACAACAAATTCTTTAACAATAGATTCCATAATAATCTATCAATGTTAAATATGTTGAAAATTCTATAACACATGATGTTGTTGTTGTAACATTTTCTTGTTATGATAAAATTTCTAAAAACCAAACAAAGTTTATGCAATTTGTAATAAAATTATGTGCAATGACATAATGCGACATACTAATTTTGTTACTTTATTCTATTTGTAAATAAATTTGTCTAATCACACCCCCATTAAACATCATGCATATCTCATTATTGGCAATTAACTCTTGTTGATCAAAAATTCTTGTTTAATTGTGTGACCACCCCACTTGTTCAACATTTAATAGGGGGGCGTGAAAAAATAAAATTTTCAAAAGAAAATTTGCAATGTGGTAGCATCATATGAGTTTCACACCCCCCTCACCTATTACCACTTACCACCTACCCCCTCCCCCCACTCCCCCAAAAAAACAACATTCCCAATTTTTGGTAATGCATTTGAGTGAGCAAACAAAACTTGGTGATTAGAACTTATACCAATATTTTACAGAAATTAGGTTGTATGGGTGTGAACATCCACCATATCAGTTTCCAATTTTTCTTCTTATACATATTTTTTCTCTTGAGTTCATCAGGAAAAATCTCAATGTAGATCAAGTCCATTTTTTACCTAGAAGGAAACAAACTTTGTTTAAACTAAAGGCACCAATAAGGCCATTTTTGATGAATCAAAGGCCAACCAAAAAAGAGGTGGAACAATTGTTGACACAAATGAAGTTTAGATTGGGGGTTATTTTTCAATATGAACCCATTGGTTGAATTTTACCTATCAGAGTTCAACAAAAATTCCCACCTTATTTTCATGTGCCTAAACTAGAGATAGAGAAGTTTGTTAATAACGACATCTAGCACGATAATTTTTTACAGGAAATGACAGAAGAAAAAATAGTGGAGCAATAAATGGGATAGAAAATTTTGGTTACACCTCAAATGAAATAAACAAAACTTAAGAGGACATCTTAAAGCTTATCAGAATTAGAAATGGAACAGTTCATAGTATAAAAGAAAAAAAGATAAATAATATCTACGAAAAATTATCAAAAATTGTCTCATCCAACATTTCTTCACCATCGCGAGCATGTTTTCATAATGCAAGAATTGGATCTAGGAACAAACAATATTCTCCTTCTTCTTCTTCTAAACAAAACATATTTTCTGAGTTTTTGGAAATGAAGAAAAAGAATGAGGCTTTGAAGACAATAACTTATTCCAAGTTCTAGAAGAAAACCTCTTCTACCAAAATTAGGTTGCTCTTAGCTCTTGATATTGAAAAGGTGAATTTAAGTTAGTAATTCTTGAACCTAAATTTTCTGTGGCTAACTTTTTTGGATATTATAAAACATTTATTCTTTCATTAAATACTAAACAAATCCATCCTATGGATCATATTGATCTACATAGAAAAACTAGTTAGATCTATTCTTCTCTCACTAGTTCTACTTCAAATGTATCAAAATTACAAAATTCATTGAATAATACTCTTCAACAGATTAAGATGGAAAATACTTCTTCTCTAGCGAAGGATACTACAATCAAATATTATTTGGTTCTTGAGGAGAGGCCCCCAAGATCTAAAAAAATGACATTCTAGAAGAAAAGATGAGAACACACAACAAAAAAAAACCACAAAGATTTTTTTATTAAAATAGAGAACAATTGTAAAAGCTACATTGTGGTGGACAATCTCTCCTTTTACAAAATGTGACTTGTTACTTATAGCCTTTTTTGGTTACAATACCACAGTTGTATTCCATGGGTGGGTAAATACCTATTACCCCATGGTATTCATTGACCCATGGTATTTTTCCACCCATGGAATTTACCTATGGTATTCTAACCAAAAAAGGAAATAAGTAACAAGTCACATTTTGTAAAAGAAGAGATTGTCCACCACATTGTAGGTTTTACAATTATTTTATATTTTAATAAAAGTTTCTTTGTGGTTTTTTTCTTTTTTATTTTATGTTCTCCTCTTTTCTTCTGGGATGTAACTTTTTTTAGATCTTGGGGGCCTCCCCCAAGATCTGGATAAAAATCACTTAAACATATTGTAATTAAATTAGGTTTGTGTAATGACCACCACTCATATCTACCCACCTTCACCGACTTTCCTGGGGTAAACATAAGAAGAGGGTGACAATGATATGATTCAAATCCCTGAGTGCAGTTAACGAAGTGGAACTGACAAGCCAACACTTTATAGACCTTACTAACTTCACTTAGGTGCTACAGGACCTCTAGGAGCAACCCAATCCCTCCAGGGGTCCAACCCATGAGACAACTCTCTTTTTGATTTACCTGGAGCCATAGTCACTACCTTTCCAAGGCCTCCAAGTGATTTTAAGCCTCAATTCCCTCCTATAGACCTGCTTACGAGCAATCGTAGACATTTCTGTTGAGTTATACGCATGTGAACCTGAATTCTGATCCACTTTTTCAAGATAGGACTCAAGCCTTTTCCCATAACTTAGTGAAACTTCTAATAATGATGAATAACATGGAAAAAAATACTTTAAAATAAAAATTTAACAAGTTATTGACCTAACCCCTCACAACCAGGATAGGCATTCTGTCAAACACATGGTAAATGTGCAACCTACAGGTCATGAATGCATAGATGAACAGAAGGATTTGAAAGATTATTTGATGTTTAACAAGAATGATGAATTCATTCTCACAATAGCTATCATAAAATCAATTACATCATGGATTCATTAGCCAAACATTCATCAATTAAATGTGATAAGATGCATATATAAATATGTCATAGAACCATGCTTATAACCAGCATATAACCAGGTAGATAACAATGATAGAACAACCATTTAAGCCACGTATTAACATGTATATTTACTCATCAAAGACATGAGAAACTTATCTCTTATTAACTATATGAAAAAGCAAACCTAGTCACGGACTTCCACGTACCACTAGACCATAGATTGAGGTGAACCAAATTTTTCTTTCATCCAATCACCCCCGTGCCATATTCCAAGCATGAATGTGTAATCTCATGGGATAAACCAATCCATAAAAAAATAAGGGAATGTAAAGGTTAAACCATCTCCAATCGCACCATACACTGATCTCACCTAAAACAATTTCGAGATCACAAAACCAAACCGAATTTGGATGCCTCAGAATTCCTTCACCATCCCTTGAGGAATTTTCCTCTCTTCTCCCATATATTGAGGGATTCCTGTAGAAAACCATATCCACCCCCAACCATTGGGTTTTTTTTGAGACCACCTGACTTAGATCGAAAGCCTTACGACAATCCAAATCTCAACCAAGAAAGAATCCCATCACAACATGACTATCTGCAAATGGCAATGAAAGGCTGAAACCACTATCAAACCCTAACAAAATCAACACCACCAATAACAAACAAACCAAGTATACAAATTCATATACCATGCATGCCAAAACCAGCAATCAAATCATACACACAACTTGTTACCTGCAAATATTCCTGATGAAGCCGCTTGATCAAACATTTCCTTACTTGATCCTTGCTTTCATTTTCTTTCCTTGTCCTTCATTTTCTTGCTTTCCTGCTTCCCTTCTCCTCTTGGTGCTCTTCTCTGCTTTGAGGCTAAATCCAAAACTGAACTGACAAAAGCTACCAATCGACGCTCTTATGTATTTTTATTATTAATGGCTCTAATTTTCTTCATTTTCCTTTATTTTCCTTCATTTTCCTCCTCACATGCAACCTATGAACTTTCACCTTCCTTTTCTCCTAATTTCCTTTATTTTCATAAATAAAATTCCAAAAATACATGTTGTCCTTTTCAAACACCTTTCCTTTTCCTTTGCCAATTTCCTTAGCCATAATAGCCAAATGAACATCCACACTAGGATGTTTTTCCCAACATTCAGCTTGGAATAGATGTCCCATGACGTTGGTCTTATTTTTCCTTTATTAACTTTATTACATGAATTTTTCACTGAGGGTTGTTACAGAGCCCTTCCCCTTAGGGGAACACTATCCTTTGTTCTTAGTGACACCTATAACCAAAAAAATTGTTGAAAACAAAAACATACTACCCATGGAGCTTTATAGCCCAACTCATTTGCAATATTTACAATGAACAACCTATTGAAAAAATGACAATCATACCATATACTGGAGCTTTATAACATAGCTCATTAAAATATTTGCAAAAACAACCACATATAATTAGGCATGTTTGATTCAAATAGAAAATAACCATACTGTTTATGGAGATTTATAAATCCAACTCGATACAATATTTATAATAATATACACATACACATATGCAAATTTTCTCCACCATCAAATAAAAGGATATGATGCCCACATTAGCAATGAGGGAATCTAGAGGCTCACGCCTCCACCCTCAAAGTAATACTAGGATTCATCTCCTTCCCAAGAAGTACAGAATCCACTGCCAAAGTCAAACACAAATCTAATGTCCTGTGCTATGATCCTTGCACTACATGTTCCCTTAGTGAACAATTATAGGCTCACTTTTCTAGGGCACACTCCCAATGTGCATTTGATTCCATCTGGCAATGCTAATGACCAAAAACGTCCATCCCTCGACCTTCCCTTCTCTACTACATAGTGGAAATCTAGTCACCCCCTTTTGTGTAGTCACTCACCCTCCATGTTCCCCGGCATCCCCTTTCACAAGTGATCCATACCTTGGCAAGGTTTCCTTACATCAGAAGGTCCAAAAACCAAGGCATATCCCTACCTCAAAACCATTATACCTCTCACAACATGCTCATGGAAATCAATTGAGACTATTGGGTACCAATGTGTCATAATGAGCCTTCTCTTGAATGCTTTACTAGGACACTGTTATTTGTTCCCATTCCCTTTATTATTGTTTCTCATTCTTATAGTCAGTTTCAACCACCCCAAACCAGTGATGTCAACCATACTTTCTTGTACCAAGCACATAGTCACCATTATGTTAAAAATAAACTCAAATCATACCTCATTGGTGGCATGTCAATAATATACACTTGCCATTCTATTTACTCCCTATCACAACAAGTAAAATTGGCTCTTTGATCAAATCATCATGTATGAACATATCACATCCAGTTAGCTCAACCCACAACCATCATAAATCAGAATTATAAATCACATGCATAACTAAAATTGAAATAAAATGTTGATAGTTATCTTTCAAATGGTTCTTTACTTTTTCCTTTGTTCTTTATCCATCTCGTACATACACTGAATCGATTGACAAACCTGGCAAGCACCCAGTGCCTTCTCTTCAAAAAACAAGGGAATCTAGAAACCAAATTGTAGAAATTTTGAATAATAAACACATATTCAATGGAGATTATCTTGATCATGTACTATTGTGGAATACATACACAATACATAAGCTCCTCTATGTTGATCATCAATATAACAGCATCAATAACATTAAAACATCAAGAGCATGCACACATTAACACAGTATGTAACCCCGGGAAAGCTTACAGCTGAAAACCCCACGCTATCTATATAGTAATGATTGAGAACATGTAACATTACAATAGTCAATACTTCTCACAAGTATTCAGCACTATCTCCACCTGTTGCACACAATACAACTCAGATCTTATCTCCAAATCTATTCCACTGCTTGCCTTCCTCCATTGCTCAATACCTGCTCACGAATGGATGAGAATGGTTGAACCAAACTCATATTTACCTCATAAGAATCACTCACATTGGGAATCACATTAGTAGAGGCTATAATCACTTGGTATTGGCCAATTCTCATTGGCATAACTCAATCCCATTGATTGTGCAAATCCTCATGCACAACTATAGTCACAACTGATAGCAATCTGATCCTCTAACACGTGTCCCTGCTAAACTGAACATGCACTGACATGCAACTAAGTTAACTGATGTATTCTTTAGTTGCATTATGAGTTAATAATTATTTTAACAACTCATCATTAGTCTATTTGTAGTTATACTAATTACAACTAGTTTAACCAAGTCAAACTAAACACAACCCCATCAACTCCTCAATCAACTCCACCAAACTCAATTGATTTAGTTCTAACTAAATTCATGCATACAACAACTCAACTGACCTACAAAAAAAATGTATTTCCTTCTGATAGCTACATGTGCCACATCTGTAGCCCAAACTGAAGTGCTCCAAGAGAATAAGATAAAGTTTATAGTATAAATATTATTATAAGCTAATAATATTTGACTGCTCTATAATTAGACTTGACAGTGTCACCGCTATTGTCTAAAAATAAAAGTCCATCTATTTTTTCCAACTTGACCAATCATCCATAAACAACATCCTACAACTCATAGACATGATCCATATGTCTAAAAATAGACATAGTCTAAAAATAAACTTTGCACCATAATTTTCCTGCGGGCCGACTTAGTGAAGGCGACTCTTTTCACTAAGCTCCATCAGCTTGTTGCAATCTCAACACTCCCTCTCGACAAGATATGGATTATCAGCAACCCCTACCCTGTCTTGGTGGTATGCGAATTTTCTCGTGGTAAGAGCCTTCGTCAGAATATCAACATCCTGATCCTCCGTTGGAATGTATGAAAGTAACATGATCCTCTGCTGCACACAATCTTTGATATGATGGTACCTGATGTCAATGTGTTTAGATCTATCATGAAATACAGGATTTGCCGAGACTTTAATGCAACTCTGGTTATCACAGTAAATCACAGTAGGATCCATATGAGAACCGAACAAGCCAAACAGAATCTTTCTCATCCATATAGCCTCGCATGCAGCCAAAGTTGCTGCCATATAATCGGCCTCTGCTGAACTGAGTGCCACAGATCTCTGCTTCCTGCTATACCAAGAAAATACAGTCGATCCAATACTGAAGACCCCTCCTAATGTGCTCTTTCTGTCCGTTGGGCTCCCTTCCCAATCTACATCTGTGAAGCCACATAGCTTCACCTCATCCTCCTGTCTGTACCACAATCCATATCCTGATGTGCCTCTCAAATAACGCAATAAATGCTTGCCCACCTTCTAGAAGAGCTTGGCAAGCTTAACCATAGCTTGTGAAAGCTGGTTAACTGCATAGCATATATCGGGACGTGTACTGACCAAATACGTCACCGAACCCACCAACTGTCAATAAACAGTGGCATCCACTTCTTCTCCTGAAGTGGCGTCCTCCTTCCTCCAACCTCCAGGAAGAGGAGTATCAACAAGCTTGCAGCCATGCATGTTTAACTTCTCCAGTATCTCCCGAGCATACTTACCCTGAGAAACAAACAGTCCATCATTGCGCTGCCATATTTCCAATCCTAGGAAATAGTGAAGGAGGCCCAAGTCCTTCATCTCAAACTCCTTAGCAAGATCATCCTTGCATGAAAGTATCAATAGCTCATCACCTGTTAGAATCAAATCATCTACATACAGTACAATGATAAGCAACTTACCCTCCACCACAATCTAGAATAGGTTAGGATCTGCCTCGCTCTTGGAGAATCCAATTCTGGTGAAATAGTTGTCTATCCATGTGTACCAAGCATGTGGTGCTTGCCTCAACCCATACAACGCTCTCTTGAGCCTGCACACATTTGACTCGCTGCTGAAGACCTCAAAGCCTTCGGGCTGCCCAGTGTACACCTCCTCCTCAATGACTCCATTAAGGAACGCAGTCTTCACATCCATTTAATGAATGTGCCATCCCATCTGCACTGAGAGAGCAAGAATCGTCAATATGGAAGAATACCTTGCGACAGGTGCAAAGGTCTCCTCATAATCGATCCCCTCTATCTGTGAAAAGCCTCGGGCAACGAATCTTGCCTTGTACTTCTCCACACTCCCGTCAGCTGCTTGCTTAACTTTGTAGATCCATCTCGAACCCACCACTGATTTCCCTTCTGGTCTAGGAACAATCTCCCATGCAATTTTTCTGACAATAGAATCATAGTCTTCCACCATGGTGTCTACCCATGCGGGATCCTCCAGAGCTTCCTCGAAAGAGGATGGATCAATCACAACACACTTGCTCATAAGAGCCATGTATTCAGTGTACCGATCAGGTGACTGTCTCTGTCTACGTTGGGTTGTAGGTGGTCCTACAACTTTCTCTCCACCTTGAGCGAGTCGCTCAGCTTCCGTCAAGTGCTTTTGCCCTCTGATGGTTGGCGCTGCTTGAGTGGTCTCTTCCACTCCATGAACCTCGTCCTATGGCTGATCCACGTCCTGAAGCTCATCCTTAGGAACTAATAGCTCCTCATCTACATGCAAGTGTAGCTCCCTCTCAAGTGAACACTTCATGGCTTTCTCCTCCTGAAATTTTATATCGCGTCGCACAACAGTTTTACCATTGTCTGGCAAATAAACACGATAGTTGTGGGGCATATTAGTGTACCCCACAAATATCCCAACCTCTGCGGTTGGCTCCAACTTCTTCCTGGCATCCTTCATCATATGCATGTAAACGTTAGCACCAAAAATCCTTAAATGAGAAAGATCAGGCTTCTTACCAGAATAAGCCTCCTCAGGTGTACTCATGCCAAGTATCTTATGAGGACAGTGGTTCTGCACATAAACTATTGTATTACATGCTTTCGCCCACAAGTGAAGGGGTAGGCCCTGATCATGCAACATCACCCGTGCAGCACCCACGATCGTTCTGTTCTTCTGCTCAGCTACCCCATTATGTTGTGGGTTATGGGGAGCTATGATCTCTCTTCGAATCCCTTCTGCCTTGCAAAAATCCTTGAACTCATCCGAGATGTATCCACCACCATTATCGCTCATAAGAGCCTTCACCTTCTTCTCTGACTCCTTCTCTACCAGTGCTTTGAATTCACAGAACTTTGAATATGTCTCGCTCTTCTTCTGCATGAAGAAGATCCAACACTTACGAGAGAAATCATCAACAAAAATCACATAATACCTATGTTTTGTTGTCGAAGCTACTGAGAAAGGTCCACACACGTCTGTGTGAATTCTCTCAAGGATCGTTGTGGCATGACTATCCTTCTTGTGAAAGGTGGCTTTCTCAAACTTCCCCACCCCTTGCACTGATCTGACTGCACAAGTGTGCCTTTAGGAAGCGCTGTAGTGATCTGCTACAATATCTTCAGGGCTCCATGGTGAAGGTTACCCAATCTCCTGTGCCACAACTCGCCATCATCCTAGATCACCAATCCTTTTTTCCTTGCCTGACATTGCTACACATCCATCTACATGCAACTGATAAAGGTTCCTTACTCGAACCCCTATATTTCGGGTCTCACCAGTTGTCTTGCTGCGCAGGAAAGCTTTTCCCTTGTTGAAAACAACATCATACCCCTTGTCTTCTAACATCGCCAGAGAGATAAGATTCTTCTTCAATCCTAGAACATGCATGACTTCCTTCAATATGAAGGGTTTACCAAACTCCCTCTCAAAGGAAATGGTACCGATACCGATCGCACTGTATCTACCATCATCGCCCATCTTGATGTGGACCCCAAGATCTTTGTCCTCTAGATCAAAAAACAAATACCTATCTCTCGTCATGTGAAAAGACACACCATTGTCCAAGAACCACACCGATCCCATCACACTTGAAACCAAGCATGCGATCAATGAAAAATCAAGCTCAAACTGTGAGGCTAGAGCCTCTCCTGCTACAGATCCAACAGCTTGCTTGTTCTTCTTCTTCTGTGGACAATTAGTGGCATAGTGTCCATGCTGGTGACAATGAAAAAACTTCACCTTGGACATTCACTGCTTCTTGCCTTTCGCACTAGAATGAGAAGCTATCTTTCTCTTCCCTTTCTTTGCTTTAGCAGCCAAAGTGCAATTTTCTTCATCATCTCCCTTTGATGAAGATCCGTCCTTGATACTCCGCCTGATCTCCTTTTCCACAAGATCTGACCATAGTCTTTCCCATCTTGGTAAATTCTCCTGACCATTGATAGAGTCCTGATAGGAATGCCAACTCTTCGGAAGACCAACAAGAGCCAAGGTCACCAAGTCCTCATCATCGACAGTAACCCCCACACTTCCCAGCTCATCTCGACACTGAGTGAACTTCGTGAGATACTTGGGCATACTATCACCCTTATCGCATTTGATGTTTCGAAGTTTATCTTTGAGCACCAGCATCCTCTGATCGCTCTTGCTTTGGAATAATTCTGTTAATGATTTCCACATCAAATATGGAGTAGCCTTTCCATGGAGGTTGGACACAATGTGATCCTTCACGTCCTCCAACAGAATCCTTCGACATTTTGCGGTCTTCTTTCGCGAAGCATCAGCTTGAGTAGCATCAGCAGGCTTTGGGACATCCGTCTCTATGAACTCCTTCAGCCTGTTATCATCCAATACTGCCTCCATCCAGTCCTTCCATGTAATATAGTTTGAGCTGCCCTCAAGAGCATACTCCAATCGCAATCTGTTGAAAGACATTGCCTCATTGACACCAAGAAAACACTGCTACAAATTCGAATTCCACTAGCTCCAAACTCAACCGCCTCGGATCTAAGATTCGTGAGAAAAAAATATTTCTGATACAGAGATTGACTATATGGGCATTCACCGGATATCTCACCTTCTAACGGAAGGATGAATCCAGAGGATACCTAGCCCGATTATAGACTTTTCATGAAGAAATAGAATTTAAACACTTCCTGAATAGTAGATCTGATGATCAACATCTCTGATACCATGTAGAAATTTTGAATAATAAACACATATTCAATGGAGATTATCTTGGTCATGTACTATTGCAGAATACATACACAACACATAAGCTCCTCTACGTTGATCATCAATATAGCAGCATCAATAACAATAAAACATCAAGAGCATGCACACATTAACACAGTATGTAACCCGAGGAAAGATTACAGCTCAAAACCCCACACTATCTCTATAGTAATGATTGAGAACATGTAACATTACAATAGTCAATACTTCTCACAAGTATCCAGCACTATCTCCGCCTGTTACACACAATACAGCTCACATCTGATCTCCAAATCTATTCCACTGCTTGCCTGCCTCCACTGCTCAATACCTGCTCACGAATGGATGAGAATGGTTGAACCAAACTCGTATTTACCTAAAAAGAATCACTCACACTAGGAATCACATTGTATTGGCCAATTCTCATTGGCATAACTCAATCCCATTGATTGTGCAAATCCTCATGCACAACTATAGTCACAACTGATAGCAATCTAATCCTCTAACACCTGTCCCTACTGAAATGAACATGCACTGACATGCAACTAAGTTAACTGATGTATTCTTTAGTTACATTATGAGTTAATAATTAGTTTAACAACTCATCATTAGTCTATTTGCAGTTAGACTAATTACAACTATTTTAACCAAGTCAAACTGAACACAACTCCATCAACTCCACAATCAACTCCACTAAACTCAACTGATTGAGTTTCTAACTGAAGTCATGCATGCAACAACTCAACTGGACCCACAAAGAAAATGTATTTCCTTCTGACAGCTGCATGTGCCACATCTGTAGCTCAAACTGAAGTGCTCCAAGAGAATAAGATAAAGTTTATAGTCTAAATATTATTATAAGCTAATAATATTTGACTTCTCTATAATTAGACTTGACAGTGTCACCATTGTTGTCTAAAAATAGAAGTCCATCTATTTTTGCCAACTTGACCAATCATCCATAAACAGCATCCTACAACTCATAGACATGATCCATATGTCTAAAAATAGACATAGTCTAAAATTAGACTTTGCGCCATAATTTGTCTGCGGGCCCACTTAGTTAAGGTGACTCTTTTCACTAAGCTCCATCATCTTGTTGCAATCTCAAAACAAATCACCTCCTCCCTCAATATCAACAATAAGCATATCTCATTACTAAATAGCCTCAACCCTCAATATCCACAACAAGGGCATCTAAAAACTAAACCACCTCAACCCTTAATAGCAAAGAGGGTATCTTGAGACTAAACCGCCTCAACCCTCAATTTAAAAAACAAGGGCCAGCCAATATCATACTTATTTGTCCTGTCTCACTATACGACACATACAAATACATAGTGTACCACAACACATACACCTACACCCGGTGTACAAAAAAATACATACACCTACACCTGGTGTAAAACACGACACATACAACTACATCCAGTGTAAAACACAGCACATACACCTACACCTAGTGTACAACACCAATATACACCTACACTCGGTGTAAAACACGACACATACACCTACATTCGATGTATAACATAATACATATATGTACACAACATACAATACCACAATACACATGTCGTGATACAACGACTGCACAATACCCATAGCACCATACCAAATATGGACAAAACAACATGTACATTGTGTACACAATACTACATCTACACAACATGACCTGGCAATGCGTACACAACACCAAATGTACACAACACCACCTGCACAACATTTACACAACACCACCCTACACAACATGTGTAAAAAACCAAATGCACAAAACACCACATGTACAACATCTACACAACACCACATTTACAACATGCACACAACACCATATATACACAACACCACATATGCAACATGCACACAACACCATATATAGATAACACCACATATACGCGACATACACATCACCATAGGTACATCATGCATAAAAAATACACAACAATAGTATTGCACATATATAAACCAAACTGTGTCTAGTAGGGAACCTTACTTGTGGTGCCTTTTCCACAATCCATGCTTGTCCCAACATGTCATATATCACATTTATTTCATTTCGTTGATCTATACTATTACCTTCTATAAATAAACATGGGCATAATATAAACATGTAATATAAATTCATATCCACAAGATATTAACCTCATATATTTGTTAGGGATACCATGTCCACTTGATTCTAGGAACTTCTTCATGCCACTCACTTGCATAAGAAATCATTCCTCCATAGGAATGATCCCTGACAACCCTGTTAGATAATGACATACATATATACATACATATAATCATTAACATAAGACAATCATGATCCTCGACAAACGTGTCATACAACGACATACATACATACATGTATACATATATAGACATGAGCATAATTCTAATCACAACACGATTACTAGAGTCATAAGGTCAAGGTTAATAGAAGTCCCATTATCCATCCACAACATTGAGAACAATGGTTCCCAACATAGAAAGAGTATCTAATGCCTCAAGTCCACTTACTTTACCTTTCATGTTACATTTCCCACGACTATCTTGCCACCATCGATTCATCCCTATGGACCCAAACAATCCATCTGACTATCATATTATTTCCTCCAACTGCCCTTATACATGCACTAGGCTTCATCTGAGTCTTACATTACTTTATTGGTTCCATTCAGCTCTTCTTGAGCTCCATTAACATTCCTCTTTCCCAAACCATTTCCCAAGACCTGCAAAACATAAAAGGAAGGCACAAGAAACAACTAAGTATAAAAACATAGAAAACTAATAGCAGTATGACACCAGAAACAAACTGGCATGACTCTGCACCAGACACAAACAAAATTGCAAATCAAGTGGAAACAAATAAGAAGCATCGAAAGAACAAAACTAGCAATAGACATCATGACTCAACCCCATGGTTCCCAATGCTTCTAAAGGAAACATTAACTTGAGCCTTCTTCAAGATTCCATGGCAGACTCTTTGTCGAAATCATGTGCATCATACTAGCATAAACACACAACTTTTAGCGCATAAATAAATATAGAAATATATTGGTTACCTTACTCTGTTATGCCAAGCATAGGACCTTGTAACTGAACATGTCCATGCCATCTCTCAAGGGATTCCAATTCCCTTGACTGATCCAGCTATAACTAGAAACTAGCTAATATACATGTCAAACACATGTTCATTAATATAACACAGATCCCAAAAATGTCAGACAAAATCAAGGTTAATAAGACTCCATGTATTCACGCAGAGGACTCATTTGGTTGGAGTTTCAGTTTCCAAACATAGCGAGAGGAATTCTAACCCAATTTTTTTCTTCTAAATTTTACCTTACTGTAACCGAGTCTTACTATGTATTATCACATCACTGAACTATTAGTTATATAGACAAATCATTTATTATATTTTCATGATAATATTAGGGATGTTTCCCTGCAACTGTTCACACATGTCAGTCACTTGTTCCAAAGACCAAGACACCATGTATATTAACATGAAATCAGCCCATACCAAGACTAACAACCATGTCATAATTAACCGTCAACTCACAATCATTAGTCATAATACGACAATTGGCACCCACTTGCACTCAAGCGCATCTCAACTGTCTCAGCACATATTGAGTTAATAAAACCTCGTTAAAACAATATCGTTCCTTCATGAAATATTATAGAAATAAGATAATATCATGCACATAATCAAACAATCAAACAACTTGTAAACATACCATGTTAAATAAACTAAATAGATGACATAATCAAACGCATACCTCAATGTATCTCAGTGGAGGATATCATATTTTCACAAGTGAGTCCATATTATTATAATTCAATATCACAAGTATATAGACTCATATGTAAATGCCTTCACCCTAGCCATCTGCATAGGCCAATCTTGATTAGCAAAATACATATAACATCAAGATATTAAATTCAATGACCATACTTATCATACATATGACCGCAAGGCATATAATGAAAAGTTACTACCTTGCATGTCTATATGATGTATGTACATATGACGACATTGTACAACTAGCATCTATCATGCATGTAACCATGGCAACAATTGAATGATAGGAATTTACATAACCATAATTCTCTTAAAAAACCATTAACCATCATACCTAGTTTCTCAACATACAAACATATATGAGGATCTACTCTTACCACAAAGTTTAGTGTTATATATCTAACCCAGAAACATATGAAAATATAAATAAACCCAAGAATAACAAGATTGAAATAGATATAAATGATTCACTTTATTGATCTCAAACCCTTATGGTATGGCAACACCATACATTGACTCCTTAAGGAAGGAGAACACTCCACAAGCCATATGCTTGTACATACAATAATCCTTGACTATTCCTTTACGTGGAGTCTCTAGCCTCTATCTAGGCCCCATACACGCAATACATTGGATCATTACCATGGTTCCCTCATACCATCCACTAATAGCATGGGCCCATTACATTATTACTAACTACTTGTGGTCCCTTATATGATATGGGTTAACCACCTTATTTATTACTATGGCCCATCCCATTATTACATTATTACCTTGGGTACCTCCTTTTTACCCCATATTACCCCCCCTAGGTATATAACATTCCACCCCCCTTAGCATGTTTCATCCCCGAAACATGGGAAGAACATAAATAATAAGATCTACTCAAAATAGTAGTCCATTGATACCATGCACGTGCATCTAGCCATCCAAGAGAAAGGTGAACCCTCGATCTTGCTGGTGCCTCTCTCACTTGAGATGGAAGTTGACCGTGGTAGCTCTTCTATGTTGATGTGTAGTAGGTGTATCTTCGCTCCTCGCTATTCGTCATACGGGTGTTGTTGTCCTTGTGACTACTTGGTTTCCATCTTGATGGTTGCCTTGCGGGGTGATGTGGGTGATGATATGTTGAAGTTTTAACCCATGCTGTCTTTTTCTTTAATTCACCCCTTACTGGAGCCTGACTGTTATTTGGTGAATGTTGTGGTGCCTGCTGTTGTGTCTTATCTTTCAATATTACTTCAACCACTAAGCCCTCCTCTGATGTATCAACACCTGTAACCTTTTTTTCTTCAGCCTCTGCTTGTGTTTGATTTTCGATCATCACTGGCTCATCATCTAATATGTTAGACCCTGGAACCTCTTTTGCGTCAACCTCCGTGGAATCTACATGTTTATTGATGGAAATATCTTGTAATGTAATTTTCTTCTTTTTATACCAGAGCTTCAGAAATTTCTTCTGTACATTAATATTGATAGTACCCACATAGTCCATCCAAGGATATCCCAAAACAACATCCATATAATCCATCTCTGAAGTATAAAAATCACCATGCAACACATACTTATCCATAGAAATCTTCAAATCCTTATACACTTGGACATCCTCATCATCCACCTATGTGTTTTCAATGTGTTTTGCGGGAACTTGCAATTTTTTTTCCAAATTAACATTGATGAAATTTTGCTTGCAACTAGGATTTATAGAAACAATGATCTTCTCTTTCTGAATCAATCCATGAACCTATAATAAGGAGATACCAGCAGAAAATAACCCTTTAGGTTCCTTGGTTTCCTTCTTTTTTCTAGCACAAGACCATTTGTGCATAAAGAATTTTTCAAATTCTTCATCCGACAAGTCGTCCAACTCTTTGATTCCTAGTGAGTTCCATCATCTGTTAGCCTCCTCTTGCAAATTAAACCATACTATAGCCTTCCAAAATACCCCATATTTGAACTTTATTGTTTGTATGAATTCTTCAATAGTAGGACCATTATCTTTTCTTGTAAAACATAGAGTCGCCATGAAGAGGGTTTTGAAAAATTCACTTACTTGGAGAAAATTTGAAATTGTCACAATTCCATTAATATTGCTCAGAATCCCTATTATGACCTATTTTCATAAATAGAACAATCATTTTGCATCTACCCATGTGATAGAAATCTTGATCCAGACACTAGAATTTCATATCTGTGCTACCACACTCCCGCCGTCACCAAAATTGCTGCAAAAATAGCTGATTTTAAATCAACGATATCTCCCTCATCCGGACTCTGATTCGATCGATTTTTTTTTGAAATCGGGCATTTTTTCACATAGAATCCAGATCTACAATTAGATTTTCCAGATCTTGTACCAAGATGTCTAGATCTACGCCACAAACGCGCTGCCCTGAAAATTGTCTACAACCCCACTGGTTTTTAAATCAGTGATATCTCCTTCATCCGGACTCCGATTCAACCGATTTTTTTTTGAAATCGGTTATTTTTCACAAAGAATGCATATCTTCAATTATATTTTTCAAATCTTTCACCAAAACCTATAGATCTGATCTACAAACTCGCCGCCCTCGAAATCCTGCAAAAAATTAAAAAACTTTCTCCACTTTTGTGCCCAAGAAAGTGCTCTGATACCAATTGTTATAGATCTAACCCAGAAGCATATGAAAATATAAATAAACCCAATAATAACAAGATTTAAATAGATATAAATGATTGACTTTATTGATCTCAAACCCTTATGGTAGGGCAACACCATACATTCACTCCTTAAGGAAGGACAACACTCCACAAGCCATGTGCTTGTACATACAATAATCCTTGACTATTCCTTTACGTGGAGTCTCTAGCCTCTATATAGGCCTCATACAGATAATACGATGGATCATTACCATGGTTCCCTCATACCATCCACTAATACCATGGTCCCATTACATTATTACTGACTACTTGTGGTCCCTTACATGATATGGGTTAACCACCTTATTTATTACTATGGCCCATCCCATTATTCCATTATTACCTTGGGTACCTCCCTTTGTACCCCATATTACCCCCCCTAGGTATATAACATTTAGTGCTGCAACCTGGTTCTGATGATCTGCATCTCTTGCTTCATCTTATCCAACACATCAAGACCATAACACACCAATAGCATCAAGATAACATAAAGTACACGCAATAAACTCATGCATGACAACCTTAAGGATGACAATGCATGCATAACAACATGCATCTAGCCCATCTAGTCCAAGTATTTGAGCCATGCGTTGATACAACCTTGTAATGACCACCACTCGTATCTTCCCACATGCATTGGCTTTCCTAGGATAAACATGAGTGGAGGGCTAGTATGATATTATTCAACTCTATAAGTGTAGTCAAGGAAGTGGAATTGAATAATTGGCACATTATAGACCTTATTGACTACCATCAAGTACTACAGGACCTCTAGGAGCAACCCAACCCCTCCAGGGGTCGAACCCTTCAGAAGAATCTCTTTTTCATTAACCTAGAGCCTCAAACACTCCCTTAATAAGGCATGCAAGAGATTATAAGCCTCTAGTCACTCCCATAGGCCTGATTACCAGGGACTATGGATTTTTGTGCCCAGTTCTATCCTAGCAACCCCAGATTCTGAGCCACTTTTCTGGCTAGGAAGCAAGCCACTGCCCAGAACTCAATGAAGCTTCCACGAATGGTGAATAACATGGAGACAAATACTTTAAGCCAAAACTTGAACAATCTCTTGACCTGACCCCTCCCAACAAGGACTAGCATTATGTCAAACACATGGTAAATATGCAACCTACAGGTCATGAATGCATATCTAAATGTAAGAAGCTAAAAAATTGTCTTAGGTTTAACAAGAAGTACCAATGCCTTCTCACAATAGCTATCATAACACCAATTGGGTCATGAATTCATTAAGCATAAATTCATCAATTAAATGTGATAAGAACCATATATACATTTGTCATATAACCATGCTTATAACCAACATATAACTAGATATATAACAATGATAGAACAACCATTTAAGCCACATAATAACAATCATATTTACTCATTAAAGGCAAGAGAAACTTATATATTATTAACTATATTAAAAATACAACTGAGTCAAGGACTTCCACGTACCACTCAACCATAGATTGAGATTAAGAAAATATTTCTTTCACCCAATTGTGGACTACTAAAGAAGGTATGTTTTGATGATTATTTTAGTGTCTTTTCATTAGAACTTACAAGACTTTTTGCATCATGAACTTGGAAAATGATAAAGAATTGTAATAAAACATGTGAGATTAATATGCAAGACAAGAACGCTAACAATTGTCATTTCCTTATGCAGGAAGAAGAAAAAACGAGAAGTTGCCGTTCTAAAGGAAAAGACAAAGATGGGTTAACCACTGTCCCTTTGATGGGAGACCACGTGCAAACAAGATCAAAGCGGATTATCCCGGGAAAGGAAGCAGAGGTATCAGCTTGGTGCAGAAAAGAGAAGAAATGACTGAGGGCTAATGGTTTAGTGAATCCCTCAGGATCCTTGATCCTGAGGGATTGTTGTTTTATCTATTTCTGCACTTAGATATCTCCATCGTCACCCTTATATAAGGGGTAGCACTATTAGCTCAGAGGAGAGTTAGATGTTATTATGCCTTTTTGTAATTCCTTTTAAAGATCAAAACTTTGATCACCGTGTCTTATTAGGAACTGCTCTACTGTAATTTTACTTGATGCATTAATACAAACTTGGTCACTATTTCATCTTTGAGTCTGGAATAACTTCAAGCGGTGTACCCCTGGAGGCTAAGGGCCTAGCCCTAGAGGACACTTGCTCTTGTACCATTACGCTTGGTTTTTGCATGGTTTGCTTATCGACATGATTTTGGTAATCTAATGTGTTTTTTAAGTTTACATCACATGCTCTGTTATGCTTAAATTACTAATGTTTCTGAAGATAGAATTGTTGTATTGACTCCGCATCATATTACTGTTCTTTTAGGTGTTGATATAATACTACTAGTCTTTACGGAATAGTTATGTTGTTCCATTACAGAGCCTTTGTGCTATGAACTTGTTCATTAACATTACAGAAATCATCTTGGAAGTTATGATCTTTGCGATTGTTGGATTTATGAGTAATGTTGTTCTATCTTGAAATGCAATCGTATTCTTTCTACTTGAGGTGACAACTGGATCAGACTACTATTTAAGTGTGTTGTGTGTATGCATGGTTTCCAAGCGTTGTTCCATGATTTATCAGTAATCAATGTTGTTCCATTTGTGTGTGTTATTAAATCCGACCTTAAAGAGTGAGGGATTGTCATTTGATTCCTGTAGATTATGATTAATGCATTTGATTTGATAGACTAAGATGTTGTGGCTTATTAGACTTAGTTGCTATTCTATTTCTTAACCGTTGTTCTATTTCTGATTTGTTGCTCCATTTTAGGTTTGTTGTTTAATTTCAGGTTTCCTGTTCCATTTCATTGCTGTTCGATTTCTTTGCCGTTCCATTTCTTGTTATTGGTGTGAAGAATGATCTCAGGATGTAGTGAGCATTGGCATCTACTGTCCGGCTCCTAGATCCATGATCTGTTCCTTGATTTCCTTTTCCATCAGTTTCCAAAGGGATCGGTTATTGCTACCAAACCCTTAACTGATAAATTGCTTAGTGTTTTGAATGTCTGATTTAATCTCTTGAAGTAGTTAAGATGTAAACAAGCATCCATTTATTCTTGTATTTTCAAACACCGTGCTACTAGCATTACTCTTGCAAATGATAGCCTCAGACTGAGGCACTCTTTGAAATAAAAAAACATTCCCAGATTGACATATTAATGTGAGGTAACTAGAGGTGAAAGAGACCCTTTTTATAGCTCCACATTTTGGCGCCGTTTCCGGGGAAAAAGTGTAGCCATTTGTTCTTTTTCTTAGAGTAGTGTACAAACCTGCTAGGGAAGAATTTGGTTTTGAAAATGGAAGGTAAGAACCTACGTGTGGAGCATGTAAAAGCCTTGCTCCTCTGCCCACTTTCCTACAGATTTGCTACTGTTTGTTTAAGTAGGATTTAGTAGTTAATTTGAGTGCATGACTAAGTAGAAAAAGCCAGAAAAAAATTCCAAACTTCTACCCAAGCCAGAAAAAGCTAAGGGGTCGGTGACCCTTGGCCGATCAACCTTCATAGATGAAATATACAAGAAAGCAGAATATCAACCCTTAGTAGGACCCAGGAAAGTTATTTCTAAATTGTCTACTAGTTCCCTTCAGGCCACAGGTTCATGATCTCTAGCCTTTGTTGAGGTACATAGTCAAACTGAAGAGCAGGACCTTCAAGAAATTGAAAATTCTACTCCAGAACTATTGGAGGAAGGGAATTTCAGTAATCTTTGTGAAGGAGGAGGAGAGACAGGGGAAACCAAGGAACCGAGATCTCCTCTTGAGACAACTCAGCCATTGAACAACCCAGACAAAGGAAGTGCTGCAAAAATCATTTTTGAAGAAACTCAATCTCCTCAGACAATAGGCACTCTAATTATCCCAGATAGAGGAAGTGTTATGAAAACTATTCCTATTAAAGCCATTCCCTCTCAACCTAGGAATACCCTCCTAGATATCCCAGAAGGTTATTGGCATATATTCAACCCAATGGCTCAAAACCAGCCAAACACTCAAACCTCTACATTACAATACCCCATAGTGGATTCTGCAGCAAATGTGCCTATGAAAGCAATCCCTCTTCAACATATCTCTACATTCCACGGTCTTACATCAGAAGACCCGGATGCATTTTTATTTGAATTTGATGTACTGTGCAGGGGATATGATTACACCACCGACCCCCAAAAACTGAAACTGTTTCCCTCTACGCTAAAAGGGGCTGCTTTAAGATGGTTTATGGGATTAGGTGGTGGGATTATAAATAACTGGGAACAAATGAAAGAATCTTTTCTAAAAAAATATCAGGACTATTGCAGGTCTAGAGAACTAAAGGACGAAATATTCCAAATGATAGCTAGACCAAACGAAACATTAGAGTATGTGGAACGTTTCCAGTATAATCTACAAATATCTCCTTATGCATCACTGCCTTTACCTGAGAATGTGTTGAAAATAGCATTAATAAGGGGAATGAAGGAACAATGGATCGAAACATTAAACATTATGGGAAAAGGAGATATTTATCAAGAAAGTTTTGGTAACATTATTGATTTATGTATCAGGAGCTCGAGAGGCAACACAAGAGTAAAACCGGAAAAACGTGATCAATTTGTAAGAGATAATAAAATCTCATCAAAAGGAGTAACGCGTGTAGAAATTGGAAATTTATTGGAAAATTTTAAAACTGATATACTAGGGACACTAACTACCCAACTTGATATTTTGTAGGCCAAGTAGAAGCAAATGGAGGCAGAACAGAATTTGGCAATATTCTGTCCCAGGTGTGGGAAGAAGCATAGCCATAAGGAGTGTCCACTGGATGCAGTCTGAACATGCGCCATATGCATAAAAGATCACGTTACGGAAAGTTGTCCCTCACTTCCTCGACTGAAAGCAGTATATAAAGAAGCAGAAGAAGAGCTAGAATCAGTGTATTTGCTCAATCAGTGCCGTCAGTGGCAGCCGTGACAATATGGTATGTTTCTAGACCCAACTTCTTCTTTTCAGCCTCCGCAGTATAATGCTCAACATTATAATATGTGGCAAAGTCAACTCCAACCCCCATTTTCAATCTGGCCACAATAGTCATTTCCTTCCTCAAACCCATGGCTAAATCAAGGAAGCCTCTCGTTGGCCGAATCTTCCTTATACCCTACCATACTAGCAAAGCAACCCATACCGACCACAATGGACTCCCCCTACTTCACAAAGCTCAGCTTGGCAGACAAATTGGCAGAGACCAATGCATTAGCCAGTAGGAAGCATTCCTCTCCCTCAACCTACACTGTCAGCCTTACAACAAAATCCCCAGTCTAATATGAGACCGCAACTCCCAGCCCAACCCAACCCCAATCCAAATAATGGACCGATCCAATCTCTCCAAATCACAGAAACACCAGAAGTAGGAGCTGATCTGAGGGAGTGTAATGATCTTCAGTTAAGATCAGGGCGTATTATTGAAACCGAGGGAGATAAGACAGTTCAGGTTGAAAATCAGTTACCCAAAGAACATCTGTCATAAGAAGAGGATCTCAATAAACAACAAACTCATAATCAAGCAACCACATCCTCTCCCCCATTCCCATAACGATTAGTCATACCTCAATCTATACAATATCCTGATTTTGACATTCTAGGTGAATTACAAAATTTGTACATAAAAATTCCATTCCTCCAAGCCATTCAAGACATCCCGATATATGCAAAAAATATCAAAGAATTGTGCATAAAGAAACCAAGGAGGAATATAACAAATAATCCAAGAGTCCAAGTAGTCGGCACTCTACCTGACTTATTATCAGGAAAAGAAACACCCATTAAATAAGAGGACCCAGGAAACCCAATAGTAACTGTCCAAATTTATGGTCAGACCCTATCCAATGCCTTAGTTGATATAGGAGCTGCAATCAATATTTTAACAACCACTACTTGGCAAAAGCTAGGCATTACATCTGTAGAACCCACCTCTACCTTACTAGAATTGGCTCACCAATCTGTGGTTAGGCTAGAGGGCACACTACATGATGTCATGGTCTCTGTTCACTCTTGGGAATATCCAACCGATTTTCTGATAATAAATCCCAAAACCCGACTAGATGGACATCCATTGATTTTAGGTAGACCTTGGATCGCTACTGCCGATGCCTATATTGGCTGTTGACAAGGAAATATGATCATAACTAGAGGAACAGATATCAAGAACTTAGTTCTATATCCTCCAGTGTAGCCAAGTGTCACAATAGTCAAAACTAATAGGCACCC
>APFE030615708.1:16308-53138 GCA_000404065.3 Pinus taeda | reverse complement strand
GTTTCCTATTTATCTTCTCTTCAGCCTTCAATGCAAACTGATAGGCTTCATCTAACGTCTGCGGTGAAAGGATACCAATTTCGTCTAAAATCTCCCCTCTCAAGCCATTTACAAATCTGGCTGTCTTCTCTGAGGTATCTTCCACATATCCCGCTCGCAGATTTAATTTGTAGAATTCCTCTGTAAATTCTCTCACAGTCATTCCCCTCTGTTTCAGGTTCTGTACCTGCTTGTACAACATAATCTGATAGTCCTTCGGTAAGAACTTCTCTTTCAGTTTCGCTTCCATCCTGGCCCATTTCTTGATTGGCTGTTTGCCTAACCTCCTTCTTTCTGCCTGAACGCTATCCCACCATAAGGACGCATGTCCTTTCAACTTGGTGGCGGCAAACCTTACTTGTTTGTCTTCGCTGGTCTCCTCAAACTCAAAGAATTTATTCACTTCACTTAACCAGTCTAACAACACATCTGCCGATAAGCTTCCGTCATAGGTCAGCAACTCATGCTTCGGTTTATGACTGGACAGCAAAACTGACTTTAACAATCTCAGTTCTGGTGTTATTCCCTCAAACTCATCCTGTTCTGGTTCAACTGCCTCTTCATCACTGTTATCTGCTGGGTTTCTCCTTCCCCCAGCTTCTATCACTGCCAATCTCTCACGCAAAACTCTTATCTCTTCTCGCAATCCATCATCTACTGGCCTGTGGACCAGTCGTCCTCTGCCTCTTCCTCTTCCTCTTGCTCTTCCTCTTGCCTCACCTTCGCCTTCTACCTGTTCCATTGATTCTAACTCAAAAAAAAAAACTCTAGCTCTGATACCACTTATGATGGCCTCCCGCCACGGTAATGGAACGTGATCGACAAGACTTATGACCTGGCGATTAAATGCTGTATTAAATGGCACTGTACGCGTCTTGGTCTTTGGGTTTAGGGTTTTGAAACCTGTTACACCGGCTTCCACTTACACTAACCGGTCACCTCTACTCAAAAAGGCCCGTTGACAACCTTTTGGCAATCATTTTCTCATTTCCGCTTCGCGGGGTCACTCTGCCGAGGTCTGAGCTACTCTGTGGGAAACCCCTATTCCTCTGTGAACTGCTCTGCTACCATTTCTGTGGTTATCTCCACCTCCAAAGGGTTTCGATGGTGAGTTTCTATGGCCTGCGAGGGCTCATTCACTCTGTTCGGCGCTTATTTGTCAACTGTAAGTGTGGGTATCTGTTTGTTTTGACTCGGCGCTGGTATTAGTCTATTAACTGTGAGCTTTGGTTCATGACAGGTCTGTCCTCCCAACTCTGCGTTTCACCATTGACAAACAGGTAACGATGTTGGTTCCTTGCTGTACTGTTCTCGCTTTTATTCCTCCAGTTCTGACCGTCTCGGCCACTGTCTTCAGGTTCTTATGCTAGTCAGTTTGACACTTTCTTCGTCGCCCGGTTTCTTGGTAAGGTCTTAGTACTCTATCTCCTTTCCTTTGGTTTTTAACACATACGCATAGATTTGCACAGGTTCTAATCTCCGTGGGTTTGTTTGCAGGTGAGCTCTGGTCGTGTAGCCATGCTCATGATGCTGTTATCCGCGTTCTCTCCACACTTCTTCCGGGTAGTGTCTCAATACATTCCTGTAGCTTAGTATGTGTAGATTCTGTAGTTTGTATTGGCTTTCTGCCTAGTGAAAAGTTAGGGTCTCGGTCTTAATTTGATGATGGACTATTATAGTCGCTGGTTCGGCTTTTCCTCTGTAGGAAATTGTTCAAACTGATTTCTTTTTGGTATCAAACCCTCGTGGGGTTATACGAGTCTCTGCTCTGTGGATGTATTTGGGTCGTATTTCCTGTTAAATGCCGTTTACGGGGTCTCGAACCCTCCCTCTGCTATGTTGTATCGTTCACGGTTTATAAACCCTAAGGTTTTGACCAAACCCTGGTCTATCTTTCCGTCAATGCTATAAATGTAATACTTCGGCTTTTGTCTGTTAATAAATTGGTATTTTGAAGTTCCGTCCTGTGGATAACTCTGCTGGTGCCGAGACTTACTTTACATGTAGTCTGTGGTTCGAATGTTCAAACTGTAATCTGGGTTCTTTGTTTATTTGCTCAGGTCATATTACTACATGATTTCCCTTGCTATTCTGTTACTATCTGGAGGTTTATATATTTCGTATGAAAAAAAGAAGAAAAGAATTGATTTGCTTTTCGGCTACGGCATTCTATTTCGACTGTTGAGTTATCGGAATTTTGGAAATACCTGGTTCTTTGTCCGCATGCACAGGTTTCTCTGGTCTTCTAGTTTTAGGAATCTTTGCTTTATTTGAGTCTGCTTCTGCTGCGTCTTTCTCTGGGTGTACACCTGTGTGTACAGTCTGGTATGAACACTGGTGGACGGTGCTGTGGTGATCACGCCCGCTCCACTTGCAGATAATCTATCCTTTATTATAATATGATTTACAATGTACAGGAAATAACTATGCTGTAGAATGTTAATTATCACAGTGATGAAATGTGAAGCAAATAAGTAATGAATCTTAACTTTTGGAAATGACTGTATATTTCTATTTCTGTTCTTCAAAATGAGAGAGGAAACTTTACAATCTTGTTTCTGTTCTTTTAACTCTGAGAGTCGAACTGTTCTTGTTTGGTTGGAACCAACCCAACAGATTGACAACTGTTTCACTTAACTGATTTAAAACTAATACAATGCCTTTTTAAATAAAAATCAAATTAACTAGCAATTAATGTTTCTGCTTCTAACTCCTAAGTAAGACAGAGTAAATGCATGACTAATAAAAGTAAATAAAAGCAAGTAATGAAAATAAAATAACTTACAAGGTTTTGACACCTGTCCAGCTATACGCCTTGACTGTGTGTTCAAATTCTGCCTGAGACTGCCAGCCTCATTCTGCCTCCTCAGAGCTGGATGCTCCTGCATCAATAGGTCAACTCAACAGCATTTGGGGTTTAATGAAGAGAGACCTACCTTGAATGTGCTCCGGTATTTATGGAAACGACTCACTTGTCTACTCTATATTTGTTTACATTATGAGTTTCGTATCATAGGTGATCAATAAAGGTTAGAAATATTCACTTACTAATGATTATTAGTGTGCCATAATGGTGTAATGTATAGTACATTATCCCATGGATAGAGAAAAAAGTGTATATTTTTGGATAGTCTAATACAATATGATAATTTGGTTCATCATTAAAAAAAAACAGGTATATATGTTCAAAGTGAAAGGACACGTGACTTCATATATAATACTGCTTATTTTTCTTAGCAATCGAAATATATTCTCTTTTATATATAAGGACAATTATTAAAATTAGATAATAAATAATTTAAAAATAAAAATATTAAATTTGATATTCACATTAATTTATTTTTCATTTATATTTATTATAAGTGTTAAGGGACCAAATTTTTCAATTTTTTTTTTAATATAAATTTGAGAAAATGTTTACATTTTAAGAAATTTGATCTTTTCAACACTTTTTAAGATAGATCTATAATGTTCTTTATAATACTTTTTATATTACATATAAATTTTATATCTCTATATACAATTTTTTTTTTTTTAATTCTATTAAAAACTTATTGGTACATCTAATTGTATACACATTGACCTGAAATATATTTTCAAATATGAATTCATTATTATTTTAATTTATATAGTAAGATGAATTTATAACTTATATCTACTATTTATATCTTATATAATTTTTATATATTTTCATCTTAAATAATTCATGTAGAATATTTTTATTTCTATTCAATTATTATATATATATATATATATATATATATATATATATATATATTATAATATATATATAGTTATTTTGAGCATTTGTATGGTTATTAACTTTTAAACATAAAGTTTGGAAAATTATGGCTTTAAATATGAATCCTCATTATTTAAATTTCTTTAATTTGATGTGCATTCAAATTAAAGAATTCAATTTGGCCTTGAAATGAAGGTTGGGAGTACATTTATGTGAAGCAGGCCAAAATTTCCTTGCTTCACTACACTTTCACTAAAATGCATGCTCAAGCTTCATTTATTGGCCAATCTGATTGATTAAAATTTTAGATTGTTTATTTAATGATTTTACACACCTTTACATTGTTATATCCTTACTTTGAGCTTAAATATTTATACTTCAAATTTCTTACAACTTGCCTTATGTGAAAGTTGTTTATAAGTGGGAAACATCTTATGTATGATACTTCTCCGACCTGATGCAAGGTTATATACTAAGGTTAGGAATTGTCCAATCATGTCCCATTTTGAATTTCATTACCAAACGTGTAATTGGTTTGGCTTGGGAGTGCATATTTGTTCCGATTGTGATCATTGGAAGATATGATCAATCGTTATTCTGACAAACATGGATTTCAGTGTATAATATTTCCTTTATGAAAATGACTATACTATGTTGCATAAAATGGTTTTATATTTAGGTTGGAATTTCCATTAACACGCAGTCAATTAAGAACAACTCCTGGTGTGCATTTATTTTAGGCACACAAACCTTCACTTTAACCATATGAAATCGATCAAATTTGGCATATTCTTGCACAACATATATTTATATGTGCAAAATCACTGTTAATTATGAGTGAAAAATACTCTCCAAACTGAATCGGTCAATTTCACCTTGTAATGAACGTTAGTAATGCATTTTTGTGAAGTAGGCCAAAATTGCCTTGCTTCACTAAAATGCACACTAAGGATTCATTTATTAGAAAATATGATTGATTCAAATTGTAGACTCTTTATTTAATTATTTTACACACTTTCAAATTATTATATTTTTACTTTGATCCTTAAATAATTCTTCTTCAGATTTCATACAACATTCCAAGCTTTTTCTTCAACTTGGATTATGTCAAATTTGTGTAAAGGTTTTTTTTTCAGCTTGTTGTTGGGCCAAACAATTGTCCTTTTAATTCAAAGCAATAGTTCCAACTATTCACGTCAATTGTCAATCCAAGTAGGTTTTATTATTGCAAGGCTATTACACAAAATATATACAAGAGAAAATGATGACTAGTGCTAATCAAAATCAATTGTTGTAATCACACTCTTAGCAACTCAACACTCTCGATGTTACTCTCAAAACTTGTTCATACTCTCAATAAATAAACACACAATGCATAATAAAACCATGTTGTCACACTATCACTCTTATTCAAAGAAGAGGAGCACTCCTAGAAACCATTCTCTCAACAAATGTTGAAACACATATTCAAATGAAATGAACACACCATCAAAATATAATAGGAATTAAATAAATTTCACACTGACAAAGGGACCAGACCAAGAACTATGTTGTTAATATATACAGATGTTAGAATTATATAATCATTAAAGCATGAAAGATACTAATAATAACAATAACAACACTCACACATGAGTTATAACTGAGAAGAAATAAATTAAACAACTACAATACCTTCCTAACCAGTGATCCTAGCTAAGGAGGACCCTCCCTTCCTAGCAGGGGCTGGTACACTACACAAAAAAAAATCTAGTCAATAGAAAGGGATGACACCACGAATGATTGAGATTTAATTAATGAAACATGCAAGATTGGAATGTTGGTGCTCTCCCCCACTATCACTATCTGTATGTCTATCTTGCACAAGCAAAGAGTACATCTCTTTACAATTTTAGATTCCAATGATAAGATCATCATGAGAATATATCAATTCTCATGTGATCAAATTTTAGAATACACATTAAGAATTTGATAACAATTTCCAATATTAGGACAAAGTTGTAACAACTTTTCCAAGTTACAATAATTATCAATAGAAAATCCTAATTGTTTTAACTACACTGTCTATAAACTTCTCCTTTCACTATCAGACTATATTTTGACCTGATGGTTTCCAAATTGGTCTTCATAACTAATTGAAGGAGGTCAGCATATCCAAAATAGATATTCATGTGTAACAATAATGCTCAGCGAGTCCCTATCCTACCCTTAATGAGGCAAAATTGGAAAGTGTAATTCTGTAACAACATCTCAATAGACCACAAACCACATAACAACCTAGTCGTCAGGTTTATGAGAAAAATAGCCTAAAAAAGTAGTTCTCATACCAAATGACAAGTAGAACTGGATCATAAGGATGGCATATAAAAAGAGACATACTTAGGTTGATAATGGTTGTTACAATGGCAGCGTATGGTCTCGAGAATAAAAAAGGTAAAGAAAAGGTAGGAAAATGAGTACCAAAAGATGCCAATTTCACGTCCCAACATATCCCCCCAACTTAAGTATCTGCATGTCCATATTTGCATGATTTCACGTCCCACATCTCCATCCCGGTCTACTTTAATTGTTGGTTCTTCAGTAATAGCAATATCTTCACCAAGTTCTTGTGGAATAATGGTTTGGAATTCTTCATCTTTCTCTCCAAATTGAATTCCAACCGAAATAGTGGTTGGAATTTCATAATCTACTTCCTCCATCACTTCCTTACATCCATCATATAGCCTAACTAACATTAATTCTTCCACTTTTACTAGGGTTTCTAATCCATTTTGTTTTCTAAACTGAAGATGTCCTTCAACCATGGTAAGTTGTTTCATTAAATTCTCAATTTCCTCCTTCAATTTATTAATTTGTTGAAAAAGGAGGTTAGTTTTAGAATTACTTGGTAAAGAGACATCTTCTTGTTCCTTTTTGAGCTCCTCCTCTTTCTGTTGTTCCTCAAGTTCCTTTTATTTAGGTGGAGCAACATGAACTTTAGGTGTCAGGGTATGTTCTTTTACAAATTATTCTTCTTTATGTTCATTCTGATGTCCCTCGGATTCCTTTGGTTATGCTATATCAGTGCATTCCTCACATATTGGGTTAGCTAATGGTGTAACAATTACCCACACTCTCTTATTGGGATTATTTCTAGCCAGTGGATTCTTCAATTTCCTCTTTTTCACCAGAGTTTGTATGGGAGTAGATTTTTTAGATTCTTTCTTAGATTCCTTAGGAATTTTTGTTTTAGGAACAAATGCTTCAGCAGGACACAGTTCTAGGTTCCCTTGTTTCAACCGTCTCTACCTCAGGCCCTTTATCCTCAATAGGACTTGAATGATAACTATCCTTGGATTATCCACTGGATATATCCACAGGTTCTTTAGTGCATGCTCTTTTTCCTTCAACGCATGTACTAGCGGACACTCTTATGGATCACCATCTCTTAGGGTTTCTCCAACGAGGTCTAGGAGGTGTAACCACTCTTCTTTGTGCAAAAAGTGTAGTTTCACTACTTTTTCTGGGAGGTGTAACTTATCTATCTTCTGGTGTTGTTTCAACACTTACCTTCTATTCTTTATTTTTTGGCTTCCTCACTTTCCTCTTTTTCACTTTAGGCTATACATGAATAATTTTTTCAGATACTTCCTTATATTCCTCAAGCATTTCTGTTTCAAGAACCCTTGTTTCGGGTGACGTTTTTCCAAGTGCCTCTGTTTCAACAATCTCTTCCTTAAGCCCTTATTCCTCAATAGGGCATCCATGATAACTATCATTAGATTGTCCATTGGATATATCCACAGGTTCTTTAGTGCATGCTCTTTTTCCTTCAGCGAATGTACCAATAGACGTTCCTATGGAACTCCATCTCTTACTATTTCTGCGATGGATTCTAGGAGGTGTAACCACTCTTATTTTTCTAGGAAGTGTAGCTCCTCTACTTTGTTTGGGAGGTTTCATTACTCTATATTTTGGTGTTGTTTCAATACTGTCCTCTTGTTCTTCACTTTCACTTTCACTTTCCTCTATTTTAGTGGCTAGTGAATGTAACTTTGCCAATAAACTAGTCCATGTGCCTCCTTGTTGTTGTAGTGAATGAATTATGATTAACTTGATGAGTGCATGATTGGCTAAGCAGCTCTTTGGATGTTTTTCTATATGCAGCGCCTCTGCCATATGTTGTAAATTTTTTAGCAAATAATGGGAAAAATTTATCGATTTTCCATTATGAAGATGTGCCAATAACTAAAAATGATAATTGAATATCATCCCAAAATGACCCTCACAAGTAATGAACTTCTGAATTAAAAAATCCACATCATCCCAAGGGTGAGAAAGGGATGTTATATCAATACCTCTCCCCTTGCTCCCTACATCCTTTCCTCGCTGTAAAAATGTTACCCTAACTGTTCAAACTACTACTTTCTTAGAAAACCAACAAGCCCCTATCTGATGTAAACTTGACATCCTGATAACTATGTCCTTTGTAACAACAATTATGAATCCTCTAACCTCTGAATGTTTCTCCTGTAGAGCCTGTGTGAATTCCATAGAAACATGTTCATTGAAACCTTGGAGCTTCCCAAAGTGGACTAACCACACTGCATTCCTGAATATTTCTAGGGCTTTTAGACGGTGTAGCGGGGCATCAATGTGTAACAGCCCAAAAATGGATATCTAATTAACTTATTAACATTAAATTTAAACGCTTACCTGAGCTTACTTGTGGTAGAAATATGCTTACCGCAACAGGGTTTTTGGGGACGACTCTCCTCCCAACCGTAGGCTCAATTGTGCAGAATTCTGCTATAACTGGCCACCACCGAGCCCTCAATCAACGACTACTGCTAGTGCTCCTAAGTCTTAGTATACCATTCTCCTAAGATAATGAAAGATAGAATCAGAATGATAGAATGCCAGAATGCCTCTCATCTTCCTCACCATCTATTAAATAGAACAACATTGGATGGGGAACCACATGCACACACTCCATGTGTCTACATGCAACTTGATTTTTAGCCTTCTTAATTTTTTTACTTTTCTTTTGATTTTTAGTTTTACTCATTCTTTTTATTGCTTTCTTTGTTTTATTACTATTTATTCTTATTTAGAGCTTTTAGTGTAGTTATTACTATTTTTATTATTTTCATTTATTTTCTTGTATATTTTTAAATATCATTTATGATTTATTATTTTTATTATTTATTATTAAGTGATTTATTATTTATTATTTATATTATTATTTGTATTATTTATATTATTATTATATTATTATTTTATTATTTATTATTTTATTATTAAAGGGAGGGATATTACACAATGGAGTTTGGTTCATGATGGAGTATTGCTCCTCCCATGGTTGTTTGAGAGACTGTTACTGCTCAAAACTACTCAGAGATTGTTACAGTGTGGAACTTGGTCAATACAAATACTTGGGTAGAGAATATCAATTGAATGAAATTTGAAAATGGGTAGGAAATAATTAAAGTTACCCTTTCAATGAAATTTTCTTATTGAATAAAATTAAAATTTGATGAAAGTTTTATGAATTGAATCCTTCAGAGATTTTTATAAATAAAAGCTAATATGAATTTAAGTTAGAACTTAAGTTAGTGTTTTTCTTACATTATGATTATAAAATTATCATAACAATAATCCAACTTTTATGATATTCACATTAAAAGAATTAGTGTTTTTCTTACATTATAATCATAAAATTATCATAACCATAATCCAACTTTTATAATATTCACACGAAATCTTTTAAGATACAAATGTATAAAGTAATGTTAATGATATATAAACCATGTTAATTTTTGCAAATTATCTTAATGGTTTTTTTCTTATCAATTAATGAACTTGTAACTCTATAAATTTGATATATCAAGTTAAAAAAAAAATTAAAAAAAATACTTAACCTGTGTTTACAAATTTATAATAACTTTCCATATTAACCACAATTGTTAAAATCCTGTTATATATATGTATATATATAACAAAAATTTAGGCTTCCGGAAAATCGTGTTCAAATAATTATTTTGTCCCCTAGTAAGATATAATTCATGATTTTCAAAGACAAGTGCGCACAATCTCGTGAGTCTACTCAATTAGATATCATGTGAGGTTTGGGGTTTATTTGAGGTTGGACGACATAGGTCAATCAACAACATTTGGGGTTTTTTTGAAGAGAGACATACAACGAATCTGCTCCGGTATTTATGGAAACAAATCACTTGTCTACTCAATAATTTTTATTTTTTAAGGAAGCTTAGATTATGAGTTCGATATCGTAGTCGATTTCTCATAAAATGATTGAGATTGAAGAAATAGTTAAGAAATATTCACTTACTAATGATGATTAGTGTGCCTTCTTCATATATCCTTTAGATAATGTATTGTACAATATCTAATGGATAGGAAACGCAGTGTGTCATTTTCCCATTGTTGGTGAAGAGTGTAATATTCCGTGGATATAAAAAAAAAATACATTATGTGGATACTTTTTAGGAAAAAGAAGAAGAGAGCATATGGATAAAATGATAAGATAGACCAGGTAACAACCTATAAGGGAAGGAGCTTACATAATAAGTTCAAATGAAAGGACAATGTGAGTTCAATCATAATGTTATTTGGAAGGCAAATTATATATATATATAGAACCAATATTAATAATTATAAAATTATGAAAAGTAAAAGTAATTAATAAATAATTGAAAATTAAATAATAAAGATAAAATATATTGGGTTGATATTAACCTCTATTCATTTTTAATTTCAAATTTATTGAACTTAAAAATATTAAATTTTAGATAAATCTATATTGTTATATAGAAATATTATTTATATTATATATAATTTCACATTTTTATATATAGAATTTTTAGTTTTAATTTTATGAGACACTTTTAGTACATATAATTATATACATACTTATATTTATATGAAATTTATTTATTTATTTTTTCCGATGTGGTTTATCGACTCTTCAAATTGGTGACCATTAGGCCACAAAAACCCGTTACATCCACAAAAATGATTTTGGGTATATGTACCTGAAGGGATCAGTCTTGTCGGCTTATTTTGGAGCCTAAACCTGAGGGTGTGTGGGTAATTAACCCCGTGACCTCTCATAGCAAGATGACCTATCGACAAATTTAGATAACCATAAGAGCTACTTTTATAAAATATAATATTTAAAAATATGAATCATTTTTATGTTAATTTATATAGTAAAATGAAGTTATAATTTATACTTACTATTTATATTTTATATATTTTGTATTTTAATAGTTTATGTAGAAACACACACACACACACACATATGTATATATTATTTTTCAGTATTAAATTTTTATATGGTTATTATTGAAAAATCATGGTTATAAATATGAGTTTTCATTATTTTAATTTGATAGGCATATTATTAATTTTTCTCTTCAAAAAATGTATATAATTTTATTATTAAAACGAAATTGTAATATAACAAATTGAATTTGGTCTATTTATTAATTTTATTACTTTTTGAATTGAGTTCACATTGTGTTTATTACTATTATTTTATTTTATTTTGATCTAATGCTTTAGTATAAGATCTCATCTATTGCTGCACTATATAACATCCCCCCATAAAAATAAAAATGAAAAAAAATATGTTACTTTGAAAAATGATCGAAATGAACCTTTCCTACCATGACCATTTTGTTATTAAAAACTCACTAAACACAAATCATGAAAAACTCATATAAGACAAAATTTACATGGTTTTCCTAATATATTTAGGTGCCAATATAGGGTATGTCCACATAGAAATGGATGCAACCTTTATTATATTATTCACAAGCTCTTTGGATTTTTTTAGTACTTTCCTCCCTTTTGCATATCCTCACAATGGCCCAAAGACATCTTACAATGTATTCATCACACCTTTAAATAGGCTACATAACATGACAAAAACCATGGGTAATGAAAGCCTCCATCCCTTATACCAACAATGCTAAATTAACTCTATGGATGAATCCAAGTTTAACATAATCACATTAACAATCAACTCCTTAAAAATTGACTTGTGGAGATTAACTTGATATGAATATCTTTGCTGAAGTCCATATAAAAGATATGATCAATGGGAATACATGGGTAATGAGTCGTTGTATTGGTCAGTTTTTTTAAACACTTTTTCTTGTACATGGTTCATCAACTATCTCACATTCCCCTTTCAAGATGGTATAAAGTACTAGTCACATTCTCCCCTCAAACTAGCATAGAGTACCGGTCACATTCCACCCTCAAGCCAGCATATGAGTACAAGTCACCCTTGTATCTATTCAAGTGATTCATTCAACAACATGAGACAACACGTGAAAATGTGCTACATGTATCCCTTAATAACAGGTATTATAATGACCTTAGGGAATACTTTGCACATATGGCTTGGATTTAAAACTTGGACAAAGCACTGCAGGGTTTTCATGCACTATTGTAGCTCTCCATGACATGATGACTACTTCAACATGCCTTAACACCATTAAATCCATCTATTTTCATATGTCCATGCTGCTACCTAAACATTCTCTCATTATATACTCATGCTTTTGAGCACCTTTATATTGTGGCTCCACTACACTCTTCTCGCATTGTTTCGACCTCCAAAGCTGATTTTCACTCACCAGATCCACCCAGTTTTTCATTGGCACCTAATTTGCATTGGCGTGATCTATGTGGTTTGTCATTATTACATGGCTATTCAACATCATTGTTAGCCAAACAAAATGTGGCCCCCAAATACTTTACTGGCTTAGGGTTCCACCTCCTCCATGTAGATTACAATATTAGCTAGTAAATATTTCCATCTATTTTGATCTATGCATTTCTTTGCATATTTGGGTATCCAAATAGTAGATCTACCTTTACCACTTATGACAACTCATTATCCATAATCTAGTAAGTTCCCAAGCCATTGTCTAGACTTACGTGCTCTCAAATGAGTTGTTGATAAGAAAATATAATATGCAGAAAAATAAACAAAAATCATTACAAATTTACATAATATAAAAGCTAGGTGGTTCACCTAACATATTTATGTGGTTCACCCAAGGAAGAAATGGTTAGGTATTTTATTATATCATTCACAAAATCTTTGGCATTTTTAAGTATCGTCCTTCATTTTGTCATGACCTCATAGTGGTCTAAAGGAATCTTACAATGGATTCATCATGCCTTTACATAGGCTACATAACAAAAAAATGCCATGGGTTATCGATACATCAAGCCCATACAATAAATTGACTCTATGACTTAGATAAGTTTACTCTAATTACCTTAACATATTTATTAGGAAAGAGTGTATGACACCATTGATTTGTTGAAAAATAATGAAAATATATGATTATTACCACAAAATTATGTTTGGTCTAATTTGAAGAGTAGTATAGGGGAAAAAATACAACAAACCATTTGTTGCAATGCACAACACACCTTCTTAGTATGCCTTCAATCTTTTTTCATTGTTAACTTGTATCAAATGTGAAATAGTTTTCTTGCCTCGCATATAATGGCTTGACATAACCCTTTAAGAAATGTGCCAAGCACTAGATTATAGTGCCAACTCTCATATGCAGGAACACAATCGGGGCCATGAACTTAGATGTGATGGCCTTATAGAATGAGCTATAGTAGAGTTTGCTTGCTACCCAAAATTAAATAAGAGTGGGACATTGGTACTCAGTGTTCCCTTAATGTACTTCTTTTGACATATGTCAAATTGATCTCTACTCAACTTTGACTTGATTACCAAAAACAAGGAGAAAGCAAGGCATAAACATATGTTTGAGATTCAAATGACCTCCCATGGATAAAAAAGTATGTCATTATCATAGAAAAATAAAATGGCAATGGAATAGGCCATGAAATTCAATAACCTTTGAACTCATTGTCACATAATTTATCACTTATCTTATTGAAGTGCATATCCCAATCTCTCTATATATAAAGAAAATAAATAAATAATAAGATAATTTTGACCACTCTATTACCCCTTAATATATTGTTTACTCTGACATGCTATCAATTAAGTGAAGTGGAGGATGTGAAAAAAGAAAATGTGAAAATGAATTTAACAATTTGATAAATTAATACAATAAATTACCTAACTCAATAAAAAATAATATTTGACCTAATAATAATAATTACATCCTTAAATACAAAAATGTTAATGTTCATAATTACATCCATTTACAATCATAATAAGTAAACGTCTATTATTATTTAGACATAATCATGTTAATGGCCATTTCGAAAAGCAATTAGTTGGACAAATAGAATCTCTTTTCAATTTAGTGCGCAAAATATGACTTTGCAATCTGCATTATAAACTTGTAAATGTAAATATATTGGAGATTTTTTTCCTGAATAGAGTATATAAGTGTTTCACTAGGACCCTCACAAGTACCTTTTGAACATAGCAGCGTCGTAAAGGAGGAAAGACCGGAGCGAAGAAATTTGAACAATTTTCAATAATTTGAAATGGAAACAGATGGATCGGTTGGTGGTTAGTGATCAGAGTTATGATATATCGTCCTTTGTCCTCCAACATGAGAGTGGTCATATTCAAGATAGGTGGTTAATGTTGAGAGTTTTGGTTTTCCATCTTGCGTCCTCCAACTTGACTGGTGGTATACAATCTAATAGTAACATGGAATATGGGATCATTATATTTGATCAATTTTTTATTTTAACTAATTGTATATTATTATTTCTGTAGTCAAATTGTAATTTGAACCATACACATCAGCGTTTCAACCATTTTTCACTCTATATTTCAATAAATACTAAATTCTAATTTGAACCATACACATCAGCGTTTCAATAACCATCCATGCAGCCACACCATCCATGTCTATTCATCCATGACCTAAGGCAAATTCATGCAGTGCACATATTCTTCAAAACTTTGCAATGGGATGGTTATTGTTTGTTCACCTATGTGTGTGCAATGGAGATGGTGAAAGGATTTGATTCGTTGGAAAATGCAGACCATAGGTGAAACAGGGTGGTATTCTTCTCCGTGAATATAATATATCCCTCGCCCCGATGCTTCGACGTTGAAATTTGAAGCTCTCCTTCGTACAAAAGTTTTATGGGTTCAACTGTTGGGACGATACCATTATTTTTTGTCCTTTTTGTTACACTATTTTGTCTCCTCCAAGGGTGAAAAATTTGTCCCCTCTATACCTAAATTTTTTGAGATGATAAATGCCCCTCACAGCTCGTGGGTTTATTATGCTAGAAGGAAACCAATTTAGCATTTTCTGCCTTCATTCCTTTTGGGATTTGCCTCTGCTACTCAACCATTACCTTCTAAGCACATTTTGGTTATGGGGACATTTATAGGCCACTTGGCACCGGGATGGGCTTTCTGCTCATCGGCCTCCCTTCCTGGACACTGGACACGTGGAATTAGGGTTGGAATTTCACACGTCTATCGAATTAGGGTTGGAATTTCAAAAAGATTCGCCAATAAATTTAACATTTTTTTGTAATTTTAAACCTAAATTTTAATAGTTTTATAATCTTTTAAATTGTATTTAACAAACACACCACCCCATAACAACGAGCAATTTGCCCGTCAAATTCCACCCGGCATGGGAGGAACCATGGAGATGACTCTCAAGTCGGGAACACTTTCCGTCTCTGGCAGTCTGTTTTACAATAAATAGCGTATGTTCATCATCATCGTGGCAGTCTGTTTACAATAAATTGCGTATGTTCATCATCATCGTGGCATTAATAGTATTGACCATGTTTGATTTTATAAAATTAATTTCAATATTGTCATTACATAATTTTTTGACTAATTCAAAAATACTCTACACAAACAAATTATGGCAAATTATGGTTGAGAAAATGTAAACTTTCTACTCAATAAACAAAAAAAGTCCTGATATATGTGAATAAGTTTTAATCCAAAATTTAAGCATGGTTGAACAAATAAACAATTAAACGACACAATATTATATCAGAAAAGAGTTATGAAAACTCATTGAAAACATTTTAAAAAATAACGTTGCAGGACTCCTAGTTTATAATATTTTTCTAGGTAGATACTTATGAATTAATTATTTAAGAGTATATAACATATTTAAAGTTTTTCACTTAACAAATTCATACCGAGTAAATTATTTTTTATAATTGTATTATTTTTTATGATTGTAGTAGGGATATGGGGGTTAAATCTATTTCAACACTTAAAAATTATATTATTGATTAATTAAAAATTACACTTTGGAAAAATGTTATAATTACATTTTTATGATAATTAACAAAATATATTTTTAAATTAAAACTTATATATAGATATATAATTAAAAAAAAAAAAAAATTGTGTGTTACACTAATTATGTTATTAATTATTTTCACGTGTCAAGACCATTAAATAGTATATTAAGTGTTTTTATTGAAAAAATTGAAGAAAACATTTATATTTGTAAATTAGATGTTATTTAATACTTTTATAGTAAAGACTAATATGAAATTAAGTTACTATTTTTCATTGGTTATTAAATGATCATAATCCTAACATAATTTTAATGATAAATACATTAAATCTATAAAAACCTAAATGTGTAAATTAATGTTGATGATAGATAAACAATTCTAGAAATTGGTATATCACATCTTATGGATTAAATGAAACAATAGTTTTAAAGGATTAAGAGAGACAAGTTCAAAGAGCTCTGAGAAGATGGAGAAGCTCTGCGGCAATGGAGGATCCTAGGCGATGGAGCTCTGTGGCAATGGAGGACTTGTGATGATCATAAAGACCTACAACATTGGAGGGTCTGCGGAGATGGGAAAAATCAACGACTTTCTATTACAAGGCGATGTGAATCAAATCAATGATGGGTTTCAAAGGATCAAGTGTGCACGGGCATCACTTCTCTCTGCAAATGAGGGTTTGGTCGACTCTGAGGTTGTGCCTCTTAGCCAGTATGTGGAAGCATAGATCCAAAACCCCATCTCTGTGCTGGAAGGGTTGGGCCACCATAGGATCCCTCTCCTTTTGATTTCATGCAACCAATCTGCACCTTCTATTGTTTGTGTTCGAGAGCGAAATTTTTCTCCCACTATCCATTCTTTGTTTTGGGCCAGATCTCCTTCAACAGTGCCGCGATTTTCACTAGGATCTCCCATATGCGTTGAATATGAGTGGATCAATGCATCAATGAACAAAATTGTTGGGATCTCCCAACCAATATTCGGAGAGGCTCTTCTTGTTGACACTATGGACTGTTTCGGCTAGGTCTTACGGGATGAGTGGAATACTGGCTCAAAGAACAGTTGTATTATGCTAGATATGTCTTCATAGTGGCAGGCTCGAGCAGATCAAAATTTTTTACCACCTCCCATGCCAGATCTGGCACCTTCGCTCCTTTGGAGCACAATAAATCCCAGGCAAGACGGATCATGATTAATACAGAGGCTACTAGAACCATACTCGTTGGATCTACCCTCATTTGAAACATATCATAGGGAAATATGGATTCTGCAAATGCAAAATGAGCCCTTGCAGACGTAGGCTCCAATACATGCATCAGAAATGCCATATGACAATGATCCCAAATTTGTTTCTCACGACCCCGTGGACCAATAAGAACATAGCACTTAAATTATTTTTTTAAAATCCCTGACTGGTAAATATTCATCACTTTGGGTACAGACTTCTAATAAGGTCTTACAAATGAAACAAAACATCATGCACAATCTGGGTTATCCTTCACACCTGTAAAATCTGATTTGTGGAGGTAGATCCCTGTAAGATGATCACGATCTACATGAATACAATATTTTAGCTGCATCCACCATCATCCTCAACCCAGAATTGAGAGGAAGCACAGTGGGAGCAATTAAATAAAAAATAATAGGAGGTGTCGTTGGATCTAGCCTACCTAAAGCTACAGAACCAAAATAAGAACACATAAACGTTGGAATCTCCTACAAAAACATCCATCAACGGAAACCAACAATCATAACAAATCCAGAACTAGCACATAATACTCCCACTCCCTACATAGTGGAGCAAGTGAATTATGTACCAGAACTGATCATATATATTCCATAAAAAAACAATCTTCTCACAACCTATGAAGCACAAGCCATCATCTACAGATTCAATAGTTTTTAGCCAAAACCAATGGATCTCTTCCCCTAGATCTTCACTAATTGTAAAGTTTGCATCATCAGAGGAACGAGAAATTATCATTTAGGAAGGTTCATGGTTATGGGGATTGACGGGACTCTTCATTACTCCATGGTTCCCAGATTTTGATGCTAATACCATGATTGTATCAAGAATTTTACTATGGGTTAGGCTACATAAACCCCACCCCCCCTCCTTCATTTCTAGCATAATCAAGTGCTAGAAAGCATTGGGAATATCTTAGGACGATTCATAAAGACAAACATACAAAGAATGGAAGAACAGATCTATACTTTCTCACGAATATGTGTGGAGGTTCGCACGAATATGTGTGTAGGTGGATCTGAGTAAATGCGTGTCAGATCGTATGCAACTATCACACAACAAGCAAAACTGGGCTTAGTATTTATATCTCGAGAATACAACTTTCAAATGTTGTATATGCTGACAAACATGACATCTACAAAATACATGTCCTAATGCCAAGAATGAGGCACGAAGGAAGAAGAAACCAGAAAAGAAGTGCAAAGGATGGAAATTCCCCCCTAAATGAGCCAGAAGAGGAAGAGGATGACATAGGAAAGGAACCCGTGCCAAATATGGAAGAACAGAACATACAAGAAAAAGAATGGAAGGAAGAAATATCTCAAGAACCAACATAATTACAGGACACTATGACACAGATCATCACACTACCTGAACCAAAGGATACTGGAGGATACAAACATCATCAGGCATCTGATAATTCAGATTCAAACAAGGAAATATCAATAGTAGAAGGGGATCAACTAGCTATTGTCTCATCCACGCCATCTTAGGGAGAATGGCGAAAGGTTGAAAAGAAGAAATGGAGAAAAATTTAACTTTTCTCCACATCTTTTAGTTGATTATTATGTATGAACTTATGATTGTCAGTGTTTGACTAGGTGATGGAATGTTTGCAAGCAGCATCTACAACATATAATTTTGTTTTCATTAATAAAATTGCGATTTTTTCCTTAAAAAAAAAGATATAAACAATTATAAATCTCCATCTTAATTTTTTTTTTTATTAATTTAGTATAAAAAGGAAAAAAATAAAAATAAAAACTTAGAGAATTATTTATTTATATCAAAAATTTTTATTTAAAAACTTTATAATTTGAAAAAAATATTTATATTTTATATATTTAAAAATTTTCATATAATATTATTTTTTTTTTATAAAAAAAATTAAAATTCATAATATTGTAACTAAAACTAGCTCAATATGTGATATAAATCTATAATAATTTGTTATTTTAAAATTACACAAATATTGTAACTGAAACTAGCTCAATATGTGATATAAATTTATAATAATTTGTTAATTTATAATAGGTTGTCATCTTAATCGCAGATATTATGATTCTTGTATTTTAAAGATAATAAAGAACCAATATTTACACTCCTATTTGAGTTTATTAATGGTCTTAAACCTACATCACCTTATTATTATATATTATATATATGGGAAAAATATAATTATAATAAAATGAAACCATATATGACTCTATCCTACCTAACAATAAAATATAATCCCTTAATATTTAGAATTTAATAATAAAAAATTAAAACTAATATAAAACCTAATCATTAAAATCTTGTATAATACTTAACATCAAAATCATTAAAATCTTATTCCAAACAAATAAGGTTATATATTATTACAAAAATTGAACTTCTAAAATCCTAGAAGATCGTGTTTGAATAATTATTTTGTCTTTCAATAAATGTAATTCATGATTTTCACAAACACTTGCCGACAAATGTCCTCAATATTCTTTGGAAAATTAGTTGACAAACTAGAATAATTTAGTTAATTGGCAAATTACTTCACAAACTAAATTAATTGAGCTTCGACATACGTCAACTCAACAGCATTTGGGGTTTGATGAAGAGAGACATACCTTGAATGTGCTCCCGTATTTATGGAAACGACTCACTTGTCTACTCTATATTTGTTTACATTATGAATTTGATATCATAGGTGATCAATAAAGATCAGAAATATTCACTTACTAATCATTATTAGTGTGCCGTAATGTATAGTACAATATCCAATGGACAGGGAAAAACTTATCATTTGCACATTGTTGGTTGGAGGGTTTAATATAACACAATATGTTAGTTGATCATTTTTACTAATAGTTATATCATATATAATATTATTGAGATTGGTATTTTAAATATATTAAGTTGATATTTATATAAATTTATTTTTAATTTCATATTTATTAAGTGGTAAAGATTAAATTTCTCAAAATATATAATATTTTTTAAATATAAAATTGAGAATATATGTATTTTAGAAAAAAATTGCTCTTTTCAACATAGTTAAAATAGATCTTACAATATGTTTATAATACTATTTATAATATATATAATTTTCATCTCTTATATATATAATATTTCTTATTTTTAATTCTATTAAAACATTCATGGTGTATATATATATACACATGAAATATCATATTTACCAAATATGAATTATTGTGATTTTGATTTATATAGTAAGATGATTTAGAACTTATATCTAATATTTATATATTTTATATAATTTGCATCAATAGTTCATGTAAGAAATATTTTATTTCTAATTCTAATATCAATATATATATATATATATATATATATATATATGATATATATAGAGGGTTAACACATAGTTTAAAAAATCATGGTTATAAATATGAATCTTCATTATTTAAATTTCTTTAATTTGATGTGCATTTTATTATTTTTTTCTTTCATGAAATTATATATCATTATATTAACAAAACAAAATTTTAATATAAAAAATTGAACTGAGCTTATTTATTTATTATTTTTATTAATGTTTTACGTAAATCTACATTGTGTTTTATTACTTTTTGATCTCATGTTTCACTACAACATCTCATTTAATTCTTCACTATAACATGTCCCCTATACAAAAATATTACTTTGACAAATTATCAAAATGAATCTTTCCTACTATGGCCTAAACATTTTCTCTATAAATAATATTAAACACAAGTCATGACATATTCACATAAGAGAAAATTTACATGGTTCACCCAATACATGATATGTCCACACAAATGAATACAACCTTTATTATATTATTTACAAGCTCTTTGGAATTTTTACAATATTCTCATCCTTTTTATCATATCCTCACGATGGACCAAAGACATCTTGCAATGGATTCATCATGCCTTTAAATCAGCTACGTAATATGAGAATACCATGGGTTACCAAAACCTGCAAACTATCAATGGTAAATTAACTCTATGATCGAGTCTAAGTTTTCCCTAATTACCCTGGCAATCACCTCCTTAAAAATGGATAATACCATGAGCAAGCCATGGGTGAAATGGGTGAAATTTCACGCAATGGTGAAATTAGGAGGTTTCACATTTTTATTAGGTGATTTTTTTTAAATATGGTGTATTTTTATTATTCGCCCCCTAATTAATTAATTAATTTATTATTATTATTATTATTTCTTGGTATGAAGGGTTATCCCAGGCATGAAGGGTTATCCCAGGCTTATTTATAGGGACAAGTGAAAAAATAGGTTTTGCCTTAATATTTGGAGTTGTGAGTCCACATTCGCTCTGACTTGCAAGAATGGGGATTTCTAGAAGCAATTTCTCCATCGCCATTGGTGCAAAAAGAGCCACCTACTTTCATTATCCGTAGTTTTATAATATTGTGATTATTTTCAAGCGGATCACCTAGATGTGTTTTGAACAAGTGGGTTATAAGGGAATGATTCATCCCTAAATAAAGACTCGAGCAACTTCTTGCAATTTCTCTCATTTGCATGCTTAGTTACAGTCATATCTAATGTAGGAGGCATGTTTATGAAGTTGTGGAATGCAAGTTTTAAAGTTGGTTACAGTCATATCTAATGTAGGAGGATTTCTTATGAAGCTGTGGAATTTAAGTTTTAAATTCAAGACGAAACATAGGTTAGTACTTCCATAATCCAAACCCTTGTACGATGGTTGGTAACCCTACTTAGTATGTTGTGTATTGTCTAATTTTGCTTCATTCTTGGGAATTATATTAATCTAACCTTTTATAATGGAATGTAACTTAGAACATATTGAATATTTTTCTAACCTTCTCAATGAGTGGGACATCCCTCACAGTATTTTGATTGCTCAACCAGAGGTCAACATCCCAAGGGAACTATATAAGTAGAGAAAGTCCATGACTTACTTAACTATTTGAGTTACATAAACTACAAAATTGAGAAAAAATTAGTTTTATTGTGGTATGTGGTGTTTCATGTTTACGATATGCAACTAGAGAGGCTCAAACTATTGCACAAGCTAGAGAGAAGGGGGATATTACCATTATAATCAATATGGATGGTAACGGGACATATATTGTCCTATGTGGAAATCATGAAGCATGTAACAAACTATCATTTTAGCTATAATTTTCTTGCTCCTTGTTCTTCATTTATGGGATTATTGGGAAATTAGAATGTTATAGGACTTAAAAAGTAATATTTCACCCGAAGATCAATGTTCTTTCTCCATTTTGCTCATTTACACTATTACTAGGAAATTAGATAGTGAAGGATTCAAAGAAGTAATATTTTCCCTAGACCTTATTTTTTAACCTTTGTATATGGCATAGGTTTCAATTCTTCATTGAAAATAAAAGACAATAATTTTTAAAGTCAATGTTGTAATAAAAGAAAATAAAAAAACCATGTTTACTTATTTGACCTATTTCCACTACCAATACAACAAACTCTGGGATAACTAGAAACTAAGCCTCTAAGAGGGTTAACTCTAGAATATGTAGATAATTTAATGTCCATGCCAAGACTAGCAATTAATTAAGGAATAACTATGAACTATTAAGTGGACTTAATTAATTGCTAGTATATCGTGTTAGGGCCACAAACATAACTGAACAACTAGCATGTAACAACCCAGGTTAAAAGTTAGTATAATAAAGTTAATAAAGGCAAAAATAAGACCAAGGTCACGAGACATGTATTCCAAGCAGAATGTTGGGCAAAACATCCTAGTGGGTGTTTATTTTGGTTTATAATAGCTAAGGAAATTGGCAAAGGCTTTGGAAAGAAAAAGAGACATTAATTGGTATTTTATTTATGAAAATAAAGAAAATTAGGAGAAAAGGGAGATGAAAGGTCATAGATTTGCATAAGATGGAAATTGAAGGATAAATAGAGGAAAATGAAGAAAATAGAGACCTCAACAATAAAAAGGCTTCTGAGGACCAAATCACAACTTTTTGTCAGTTTGGATTTGGAATTACTTTCAGAGAGAGAAAAGCATGAAGAGGAGAAAGCAAGCAAGGAAGTAAAGGAAAAGTTGGATCAAGAATATTTAGTAAGAAAAGTTGCAGGTAATAGGTCGCATGTGTGATTTCCTAGCTAGTTTGTGAATGCATGGTACATGCATTTACATATTTGGTTCTCTTGTTGCCATTGGCATGGGATTTTCCAAGTGTGACAATGGTTTCAACCTTCCCTTGCAATTTCTAGATAGCCATGGTGTGATGGGGTTATTTCATTTGATTGAGATTTGGATTGCCATATGGTTTTGGAATGAGGTGAGGTGATCTCAAGAAAATTCCCATAAGGCCTAGGAATCTCTTGATCGATTTTGGCGAGATTGTTGTAAAGCATGAGGGTGGAGACAACAAAATTCCTCAAGGTATTGGTGAAGAAATTCTCAGGCATCCAAGCTTGTTTTGGCCCTAATAATACCTTGGCCAGTTTTGGCGGGATTGCAATAAAGCCCGATGGTGGTGGTGGTTTAATACTCGGGAAGCCTTGGTTGGTTATGTATTGGTTTTTTTATTTGATCTCTTGACCGATTTTGGTGGGAACACGAGAGCATGAGGGTGGAGGTGGTTTAATCTTCGAGAAGCCCTGATTGTTTTTGCCTTGAGTCCAACATTCATGCTTATAATATGGAATAGGGGTGATTGGTTGAAAGAAAGATTTGGTTCAACCCAATATATGGTCAGGTGGTACGTGGAAATCCCTGAATTGGTTGGCTTATGCATATGTTAATAAGAGATATTTTCCTATTGTATTTCGTGAGTAATTGTACTTTTTATTATGTAACTTTAATAGATGTTCTATCATGGTTATTATTCTGGTTATATGTTGGTTATAAGCATGGTTTCATAATAGGTGCTAGTTATGGATCTTGACATGTTTTTATTAGTTAATGAATGGTTATTGAATGCATAAGATAGAAATGAATCATCTCACTGGGGTTGAATGTTATAGGTCTTCAGGTGGCTTTGCAATCTGAACTAGGGTTTGAGTTAGGGTTTGGCCACTAGTAACCATGGCGGGACATGGATGAGGGAGTTTTGCTCCCTCCTACAGTCAAGTAGCTGCAAACCGAAGCAAGGGAGCTGGTCAGCATCACTCCATGAAACTAATGGAGGTGACAACTGAGGATATTAACACAGGAAATATCAGACCTCACGGACAAGAAGAGAATCACGAGGAAGATAGAAAGGAGAAGAGGATAGGGGGTGGTAGTGAGAAAGCTACACCTATGAGTGCGATAGGGGCCTGTAAACCCAAGTCGACCATTATTCCTCAGGTAGTTTTAAGTGACCCAGTGATACAGGTGCACAGAGATCACATGGTGGAACATGTGGTTATATGAAAATTTATGGGGATTTGGCGTATGGAGAAGGCTTTGCACACATGGATAAGGAACCACTAGAAACCAATGGGAGAAATAAATCTTCATCTTGGGTCCAAGGGCTTCTTTACAGTGGTGTTCACAAGCTTAGAGGATAAGTACATAGTGTTCGAGGGAGGACCCTATTTTTACGTTGCTGTAGGCCTTTACATGCGACCCTGGGTGATGAATTTTGTCCCAGAACGAGAAACGTTCACTTCAGTACCGGTATGGATAAGACTTTACTGCCTTCCTTTAGATTATTGGCTGTTAGAGTCTCTAAAGGCTATCGGCAACAAGCTAGGGCATTTTATAAAGATATCAGATGTGACTCTAAGAGGCAAATACACTTCCTTCGCCCAGATTTGTGTGGAAATGGAATTATCTGGGGCAATTCCAGATGAGATCATTTTATAAGTGTATGAGGAAGAATGGGCACAGTTAGTGGACTATGAACATGTCCCATTTAGGTGTCATAAGTGCCATGAACACAAGCACCTATACAAAGACTACCCATCAAACAAATTGGAGAGCAACACAAAAACCACCATAGGCAAAGCTCCTGAGGGTTTCACTAAGGTGGGGGGTAAAGGGAAAGGAGGAAAGTGGTACCAAAAGAAAATCAATAAGGACGGGCAACCAAGCCACAATAATTTCAAGATCTTAGAAGAAGAAGTCAGAAACAACGGGGCAAACTAGGAATCAGAGACTAATCCCACTGAGAAGGAAAGGGATGTTAGCATGGAGGATATACCAGAGAACCGCTAGCAAAAGGATGATATACCGAGAATTATGGAGCTCAGTAGGGATCATGAGATGACCCCAAGTGAGGCGGGAACAGAGGAACATGAACTGCAGGAGGTTCTAGAGAGGGAGAATTTAGATCTAGAAAAGTTTCTGGAGAAGGGAATTACCAAAGGGGTTGACTCCCTGCAAAAAGACGAGTTTGTCAGGGTTCAACAGCTCCTCCTCTGGAGATCCCAATCAAAAGGTTCTGGAATCAAAAGAAACCATGACAACCAGAAGAATAGAGGGATGAAAGCAATGGAGGAAACACTGGGGCACTCTTCCAAGAACCCGGGTAGGAAAAGAGGAAGAAAAAGACCGAATGAGTTGTTGACCGAATGTGGGAAACTCATGATTAACTTAGGTAAGATGAAAGTTCTCACCAGTTACTCCTTTACAAACCTTTCTTAATGAAGCTTACAACCTGGAACATTAGGGGTCTAGGAAGTAAAAGGAAACAAATAAATCTTAGTATTAGAATAAAAGAAGAAAAACTAGATATGGTTTTTATTCAGGAAACAAAATGTTCGATGGACAAGATCAGAGAAATACATAGCAAATGGTTAATCAGGTATGAGTATCTAAAGGTTAAGGCAGATAACTCGACAAGGGAGATTCTTATGCTTTGGGATCCCCATAAACTTGGAATCCTGGATGCTAAAGTGTCTAAGAACTATCTATCATTGGTGATTTAACCTTTAGGTGATAAAGAGATCTACATGATCACAAATTTCTATGGTCCTCAAAAACTAGAAGACAAAATCAAGCTTCTCACCTCCCTTGAGGAGCTGAGAGAGAGATATCCTGATATGCCCTGGATTCTGGCAGGGGATTTCAATATGATCAAATCTCTTACAGAGAAAAAAGGTGGCACCATAATACTAGGCAGAGACTCCATTGCCTTCCAGAACTTCTTAAATAACATAGGACTAGTGGATAGTGAAACAATAAATGGCACTTTCACCTGGAACAATAAGAGGGGAGGGGCTTCTCAAGTTGCCTCTAAACTAGATAGATTCATAATCTCAGAGAACCTTGTTCTCACAGGCCTTGACATGTCATCTTTAATCCTTCCCTTTGGAGGCTCGGACCACTGGCCTGTCCAGCTTGAAGCCACTTTTATGGGTACACCAAGGAATAGACCTTTTAGGTTTGAAAATTTCTGGCTCTCTCACCTTGACTTCACCAACAATATTGACAAATGCTAGATGGAAGATATACTCGTTCAAGGAACTAAAATGTTCATGCTGCAACAAAGACTTAAACATATCAAATCTAGACTTAAAGATTGGAACAAAAACGACTTTGGTAATATTTTTAAAGCCAAAATAGAAGTTGAACAGAAACTCTAGGGGATTAATCAGATCATCATCACAGATGGTTTTACCGAGGAAAGGAAAACTCAAGCCGATTCTCTTCAGAAGGAATGGAAAGATAGGTGCATGCAAGAGGAGATTTTCTAGAGACAGAAATCAAGGGTGTAGTAGATCAGAGAAGTGGAAAGAAACACAAAGTTTTTTCATAAATCAACTTTGGATCACAGGTCACATAACAAAATTTCAAAACTCATAGACGTTCAAGGGAAAGAGCTCGTCTCTCACAAAGAAATGGAATCTGTCCTAGTTCAACACTTCCTTAGCATAACAGAGGAGTCTCTCCTTGACAGATCATGGTTCATTAAAAATTTCACAAAGTACATTCCCAAGCTTGTAACCAGGGAAGACAATCACAATCTTACAGACTAGTGTCTGAAGATGAGGTCAGTGAAATTATCAATGAGATGCAAAATGGGAAAGCTCCTGGCCCCGATGGTTTCAATGTGGACTTCTTCAAAGCATTCTGGAAAGCAGTCAAACAAGACATCCTTGATGTTGTGTAAGACTCAAGTTCCAAAATGGTTTTGAAGGCTCTCAATGCCTCTTTTATAGCTTTGATTCCAAAGCAGGAAAAAGCTATGGCACTGGATAGATTCAAACCCATAGCTTTATGTAATGTGGTGTACAAAATTATTTCCAAAGTGATCACTAATAGACTCAAGCCCCTTCTTCCAGCTCTTGTCTTAGAGGAGCAAACTGGTTATGTAGAAGGAAGACAGATTCTCAATAACATCATACAAGCTCACGAGGTGGTACACTCTCTTAAGAGCATTAAGCAAGTTGGTATGATCATATAGCTTGACCTAGTGAAATCTTATGATAAACTAAGTTGGTCCTACATCAGGGAAATGCTAAGAGCTTATGGTTTCAACCACAACTAGATCAGATGGGTTATGACCCTTGTATCCACGACTAGTTTTTCAATCCTGCTTAATGGCTCACCCTCTAGAACCTTTATGCCTTCTAGAGGTATCAGACAAGGAGATCCTCTCTCCCCCTTCCTCTTTGTGTTCATGATGGAAGGGCTAAGCAGAGCGATCAAAATGGAAAATGTTGAAGGAAGAATCTAGGGACTGAAACTAACCATAGATGGTGCTGCTTCAACTCATCAATAATTTGTGGATGACACTATGCTGCACGGTATTCCCACGGTTAAGGAGGCCAAAGCTTTCAAACAAATCTTGAACGACTTTGCTATGGCCATTGGTACAGAGGTAAGCCTTGATAAATCAAAGGTTTTCTTTTTTAACACTGACATTGCTATTCAAAGGAACCTCACTAGAATTCTTGGGTTTCAAAGGGATCAGTTACCTTCTAAATACCTTGGAATGCCTCTTATGGAAAAACCTCTGAGAAAGGGTGTGTGGGAGCCAGTAATTAACAAACTTCAGGACAAGATCAGGAAATGGACTTGTAGGTCTTTGAATTTGTCAGGGCATCTTGTGCTTACAAAGGTTGTCCTCCAGACCATACCCATTTTCATGTTGCAGCTCTTCCTGCTCCTTAAGGAGTTATGCAACAGATCAAGAATATTCAAAGAGATTTTATTTGGGGCAAAGGGGAAGCGAAAAAGAAGTGGGCTTTGGTAGGTTGGGACAAGCTCTGCAAACCTAAGGCCCATGGTTGTTTGAGGCTTCATGACTCTGAAACCCTTAATAGAGTTTTGGGGGCAAAACTTTGGTGGAGGTGGCTTAAGGAATCGGCAACCCCTTGGGCCAGGCTTTGGAAACAGAAATATGCAAATAATTGGTAGGAAAGGGATCATATCCGAATGCCTGGGCTTATCAAGGGCTCCCACATTTGGAATCTTTCTTGGGAAAATAGAGCCATTTTCTAGTAGCATAGCTTCTAGGAGATCCGAGTTGGGAACCTGGCAAGATTTTGGGAGGATAACTGGCAGCAAGAATCAAACTTGTTTAGGGAAGAACTAATTGCTCTCAAGAATGACACTGAAAACAAAGGTTTATGTATGGTAAGTGACTTCTGGGATCAAGCAAGTAAAAATAAATGGAGAATATGGAAGGATCTAGGCTATAGTGAAGAGAGCCCTTTGAAGGCTTAGGAAGGCTCTCTTGCTCTGGACTTGGAACAGAGGAAGATTTTGGTATCATCCTCGTCCGACCAATTGAGATGGGGAAGAAACACAGAAGGTAACTTTAACCTCAAAGAGGCTAAATGATTGGCCCTAGGGGTTGACTATCAAAACCCTGATAAGGTATGGAAGGACCTTTGGCAACACCTACATTAGATGAAAATAAAGTTGTTTATGTGGTTGGTTCAACAAAAAAAAATTCTAACTTGGGAAAATCTTCTTAAAAGGGGTTTTGATGGCCCATCCAAATTCCATCTATATGGTTTACAAGAGGAGAAGATGGAACACTTACTCAACCTCTGCCCATTCACCTCTACCTTGTGGGATTGGGTGGCCTCAATCTTCAGGAAAACTGATAGGGACAAACTCAGTATCACCAACACTTTGAAGAATTGGAGAAAAGACTTCTTAGGAAATGAAATCATCAACAAATATTGGACTCTGGTTCCAGGCTTTATAATTTGGGATGTTTAGGAAGAATGCAATGGCAGGATTTTCAAGAACAAAACTAGCTCAACCCAGAAAATTATTGCACAAATATTATGACAGCTCAAAGACATTGTTGGATCCCTTTTGTGAAGACCACTTGAGGACCCTACTCTACCCGAGGATGCTCACATACTTCTACAGTTGGGCCTCCATTCACTAGTTCCCCAGAGCATAAACAAGGGTGTGAGCTAGATAATCGTTGGTAAAGACTTTTGGCAACCTCCTCCTCATGGTTTCATGAAAATCAATATAGATGGAGCCTCTAAGGGAAACCCACGGATGGCTAGATTTGGCGGGGTCATCAGAGATGAGCAAGGGAAAATAAAGGATATCTTTCATAGTCATTTGGGGACTGCCACTAATAACATGGCAGAGCTCATGGCCTTAGAGCAGTGCTTGGAAATACTGATTGAGTCAAATCTACACAACGCCATCATTGAAGCAGACCTTGAATTGGTAATTAATGTGGCCAAGAAGATATGTAATGGAACTACACCTTGAAAAGTTTCAAAACATTGGCGGCTTTTGCAGGTCTTTCAACGTATTCAATCCCACCTGCGAACCCTGAGAACAATCAGCTTCGTTCATGTGCGAAGAAAAGCCAATATGCTTGCTAATCGTCTGGCGAATGAAGGAGTGCTTTGCAAGGAAAGTTATAGTAAGCATGCTTGGGATTCGACACCCTCAGGGAAATTGCGTGATTATTGTCAAAGACAGGTGGCCAAAGACATGGAGCACTTCTAGACCGTGAGGAAAGAACAGAAGGAAGACTAGTGGAAGCAGGAGAATGTGGAAGCATAAGTCAATCATATTTGTTGATCCCATATAGAATTCTTAAAACATAGCTAATTACAGGGGAGGGGTACTTGGTAAATAGCGGGTCGTCCACAGATTTTTATGGTCTCTCTCATCGAATGGATATCGAGGTTGAAATTGATCAAAGGTTAAGTCTTCAAGTGGACCCGGAGATTTATAAATCAACGGTTTATAATCCTAATCGGATCCATAGAGAGGGTAAAGACTGAGCTAGTTTCTGTTCCGATATCTCAGAGGACTATCAAATCAACAAGGGCTTGATCGTATGGATATCAGGTTTTAAAAGTGTTTGGGGGTTAATTCTTAGACTAGACCTAAACTTTTACACACCAATGGCGTATAATCCTTATCGGATCTGTGAACCGAGTAAAAGGGGTGCATGTTGTCAAGGCGATATCATTAATGACCGTTAGATCTTACGGGATCTTGATCGAAAGGATATCGGGTTTCAACATGGGAGGAGGTTAAATCCAAGAACGAACCTAAAGTTTTATTCATTGATAGTTTATTTTCTCTGTCAGCTCTGTAAAGCAGGTAAGGGTTGCACAAGTCTTTGAAGCGATTTGTTTATGGACCGTTGGATCACTGGGATCTTATCGAAAGGCCATTGGGTTGGATAATGAGCAGAGTTTTTGTGTAATATTCATGTGTAAGGTTTTCGGTTTCGTTGATGGTTAATCATCAATGGGTTTCCCCCTTGCTGGTCTTTATACTTGTAAATACATGTAACATATGTAATCTTTCCTGCAGTTAATTGAAGGCTCCACTCCTACTTGACTAAAAAAAAAGAATGCATAAGGTAACAAATGTTATTGTATCTATTATGATAGGGAATTAGACCTTCTTAATGATTCTTAGATAAATATCAGACCCCTATGTTCAAATATGCATTCATGACCTGTAGATCACATGTTCTCAATATGTTTAACAAAATGACTATCATGATTAGGCCTAGTTAGGTCAAGTATTTGATCTAGTTTTGTCTGAATGGATTTTTACTCATGTCATTTAACAATCTGGAAAGTTTCATTGAGTTTTGGGTAGTGGTATGAAGACAATCCCTGAAAAGGTGGGTCAGAATCTAGGACCACATGCTCAAAACTAGTATTTTTGTGCCATAGCAGCACCCTTACAACTTTATTCATGTGTTGGAGTCCTATAGCCACATGGAGGCCTTGTCATACATGCATCTCTAGGCCTAGATCACTGAAAATGCACTCCAAGTCAGGGTTTGGGCACCTGGAATGGTTTTCTAGCTCATGGGGGCTTGTAGCTCCTAAGGAAGGTCAGTAAAGTTTTAGATTGTTGATTCTAGTTCCTTAATTGTACTAAGGAGGTTGAGCCATGTTATACTAGCCCTCAGCTCATGTTTACCTCAACAGAGCAATGAAAGTGGGTAAATGTGGGAGGTGGCATTACAGATTGGTATCAGAGCATGTTTCGTTCTCTTTGGGTGTTATCTGATGCCATATTAGTATTAGATCATGGTTCAAATGCTTGGATTAAATGGGTGGAATGTGTTTTTAATGCATGCATGTCAGTGTCTATATGGCTTTTATGCATGCACTGTCATGATTATGGTTGTCATGCATGAGGTCATGGTAAGCAATTGGTGTTATCGTGCATGATGTTGATCTATTAATATGATTACGTATATACATGTATCTTGCTAATCTGCATTGATTTTGTAGATGAGATAGACTCCCCTGAAATTCACTGAGGTATGTTGATTATGTTTGTATTTGGTTTATTTGACATGGTATGTGTTGGGCCTAAGAATTATCCTTAAAATTCATTTACTTTCACTCCATTCAACATCCACTTTCTCGCCATTCACACATTTTTTCACCTCTATTCCACCACCATGTCATCACATCCACTTCACTTTCATCATTATATGGGTTATCTTTGTGTTTTCCAAAATATTATTAATTCTTAGTATTTTTAAGAGAATTTATGGTTAAACTTTAGAAAATAATATCCATATAATTATACCTAACAATTAGAATGAGATTGTTGACATGTGTGGGTACAAAGGAAGCTTCTAAGGCACCCTTATGTGGCACTCTATGTTCAAATTCGAATTTGAGAAGATCATGAACCTCATGGATAAGATCATGGACCTCATGGACAAGATCATGGAGGATAGGGTTATGTGTCACCATTGGTTGAGAGATATGTGGATTTGAAGAGGGAATAGTGGATCCACATTTATGAGTTTGTTATCATAACTTTTGTATAACTAGGAGTGTTATCGCCTTCATTTGTAACTTTGGAATTTAGAATTTAGAATTGAGAAGTTAGAATTCGGAACCGTTGTAATGGAGATTTTAGAACCTCTTGGAATGTAGAACTTGTAATTGCAAATTGCAATTGAAGATAAATAAAATGGAGCTTCTTTGATCTTCTACATTTGACTTCTCTTTTGGTGTGTTTGTGAATCCTTGGAAGGATCCCCGTTGCCTAGCAAGTACACTTTTATTTTGGTAGGCTTTTATTTTATGTTTGTTTGTGAATTTCATTAGATTAAATTATTAGGTTCATATGTTTGAAATATTAACAAATGACCTTTTGTAAGAAAGTATAAATGTTTCCTTCAATGAATCTAATTTGTTATTTAATGTTTGATTTCATTAGTTTAAGTTTTTGATTTATATGCTTGAGATATAAATGAATAGTCTCTTGTAAGAGAGCTTTAATATTTCATGCAATCAATCGGAATTAGGTTTTGTTGATTAAGATGATTAGAAATATTAATGAGCAGTCTCCTATAAGGGAGATTTAATATTTCTTACACTTATCACAATGTCTTTTAATTTTTAGATTTCATTTTGTTAAATGACTAAATAGGTGTTGGAGATCCCAATGAAAAACCTCCTGTAAGGGAGCTTTGGCAATTCTTCACCTAGCTTAGTCTAGTTTGTCTCTAAGTCCATATATATTGGATGATCCTCAAAGTTTACTTACTTGGATTGATGGTAAATGAAACTCTAATTTGCATCTGCATTTTAGACTCCAACATTTTGGCGTCGTTGCCAAGGAGGATGATTTGGAGATAGACTTAGGAAGTTATTTTTATTGCAATTTCTTTTTATGGACTAACTTTTGAAACATGGTGACAGTAGAATCTTTATAACGGAGTTCGAGTTTGAGAATTTTTTTATTTTCGTACTTAGTTTCAAATTCAATCTTTTTAAACCCCCCATTTCTTACTAATCCATCTACGGATGAGAAAATTGAAAATGTTGAACAAGTACTTCTTGGAGAGCAAGAAGAACAATATCAAAGATTGGTTTCAAAAGAAACTTGTGCCAAATCCAAGGATCAAACAGGTTACTGACATGCTTGCAAATCATAAGGTAAAAAATTTAAATCTTGATGTGAGCATTTTCGAATTCTTAGTTTGTATGTGGCTTCATTGGAAACATTCTTTTACCTAAGAAATAAAAAAATTTCATGTTAAAAGTAGAATAGATTAGAAAAAATAAAATGAGATCTCATAGAGTTTTCCATTAGTTTCTTTTTTTTTTAAATAAAAATCATAATAATAATAATAAAATCATCAAAATTTCTCATCAATAAATTTACATGAGCCACTTCATCCACACTAACCTACAAAAATAAAAAAACAAATCAATAAGTTAGTATGCTCTCTTCCTGTGCTTCGAGTGATCAGGAAGATCAGAAAATCTATTGATTTATTTTCAAAACTAAATAAAAACAGTCTTGCTCGGAATTTGTGCAAATCATTAAAACTACACGAGAATGCTTTCAATAATGATAAATCATATCAAAGCTATTTCCAATTTGCTTGATTACACAATGCATTACATCGATGGAAAACATGGGTTTTGCAAACAACAAATGAAAATGAATATGCCCAATAAGGAATTGGAAATATATGGAAAATGCCAATGGCTATACTTTTGTGCTGCCAAAGTGTAGTGTAGTTTCTATTGGCCACTAGAATGGGTCTCACTTGTTTGTATGAATTTGTCAATCCTTCAAAGCTCTTTTTTAAAGACAACCTATGTCCAATAATGCATGTTGACCAGGAATCAGATTCATGGATTCTTTTGAAAGTCAATCTACACCTCATTATCTTCTAACATCGCCAAATATCATGTTGTTGTAGAAGCTAGTAAGAAAGCCCTGTGGCTTCATCAGATCCTGTCAGATTTTGGCTTTCAGTAGCGGCATCCGACTACACTTTGGTGTGACAATCAAAGTGCCATTCAACTATGCAAAGATCCAATCCAACATCAGCGCAACAAACACATTGAACTGAGCATGCACTTCATCAAAAAGCTCATTCATGACCATGTTCTTGAAGTGCAATATTGTTCAACAGATGATCAAGTTGTAGACATCTTTACAAAGGCTCTCATAGAGGCGAAGTTTACTAAACTTTGATTTATGGTTAGAGTTCAGGAAGTTGTCACTAAAGGGGGATAGGCTCTAATGCCTCCTTCCTTCTCCTATTGTGTCATGTTTGTACATCCTTCAATCCTATCCCAAGTTGTTCTTAAGGGGGAATGTTAGGATATTCTAACACATAGGAAATAGTTAAGTATAACTTGGTCTAGTGTAGAGTTAGGTATAATGTGTTTCTTTACTATGTACTTTTGTAACTTACAATCCGACGGTCACGGTATGTTCTAGACATGAAGTGATCCAACGGTTCATTCTCTCCTCAGTATTATTGACACTTGATCTGTGGCTTAACACCCGATTGGTCCATGATTTCTATTTAAAGAGCATGGAGGGTCATTTGTAGGGTAACCATTCATGAGAGAAGCTTATGTAATTTTTCATTCTTTTATTAATAAATTGCCTGTAGTGGTTGCGTTGGCTCAAGGCGTAGACTGTTTCCCTCTTTGAGGATTTTAACCACATCAACAATACTAGTGTATTAATTTGTGATCTCTTTGTGAGCAGTGTCCTTTAGTATTCTATTTGAAGAACTTACCCTGTAAATTTCTACATCATTAATAATTTTTATATGTTAAAACAATTAAATAGCATATCAATGAAATTTTCTTATTGAATAAAATTTTATGAAAATTTTATTCTTGAAATTTCTTTATAAATAAAAGCTAACATAAATTTAAGATAATATTTTTCTTACATTATAATGATAATATTATCATATCCATAATCCAACTTTTATAATATTCCGACTAAATCTTTTAAGATATAAACGTATAAACTATATAAACCATGTTAATTTTTGAATTTATCTTAATTGTTTTTTTCCTATAAATTAATTAACTTGTAATTATATAAAAGGCAAAAAGAAATAATACTCCACCTGTGTTACAAATTTATAATAACTTTCCATCTTAAGCACAAAATTGTTAAACTCCTGTTCTAAATTATATATATATAAAATTTAGGCTTCCGGAAAATCGTGTTCAAATAATTATTTTGTCCCCTAGTAAGATATAATTCATGATTTTCAAAGACAAGTGCGCACAATCTCGTGAGTCTACTCAATTAGATATCATGTGAGGTTTGGGGTTTATTTGAGGTTGGACGACATAGGTCAATCAACAACATTTGGGGTTTTTTTGAAGAGAGACATACAACGAATCTGCTCCGGTATTTATGGAAACAAATGACTTGTCTACTCAATAATTTTTATTTTTTAAGGAAGCTTAGATTATGAGTTCGATATCGTAGTCGATTTCTCATAAAATGATTGAGATTGAAGAAATAGTTAAGAAATATTCACTTACTAATGATGATGAGTGTGCCTTCTTCATATATCCTTTAGATAATGTATTGTACAATATCTAATGGATAGGAAACGCAGTGTGTCATTTTCCCATTGTTGGTGAAGAGTGTAATATTCCGTGGATATAAAAAAAAAATACATTATGTGGATACTTTTTAGGAAAAAGAAGAAGAGAGCATATGGATAAAATGATAAGATAGACCAGGTAACAACCTATAAGGGAAGGAGGTTACATAATAAGTTCAAATGAAAGGACAATGTGAGTTCAATCATAATGTTATTTGGAAGGCAAATTATATATATATATAGAACCAATATTAATAATTATAAAATTATGAAAAGTAAAAGTAATTAATAAATAATTGAAAATTATTGTGTTGGTATTAACCTATATTTATTTCTCATTTCAAATTTATTGAATCTAAAAATTATTAAATTCTAGAAAAATTTATTGGTTATTTAGAATATTATTTTTATTATATATAATTTTATATCTTTATATATATAAGAATTTTTAGTTTTATTATGAGATCTTGGTACATTATAATATATTATGCCATTACTTATATTTATAATGAAATTTATTATTATTTTTTCAGATGTGGTTCACGGACTCTTCAGATTGGTGACTGTTACGTCCACAAAAACTAGTTACATCCACAAAAACGATTTTGGGTATATCTAGCTAAAAGGATCAGTCTCGTCGGCTTATTTTGGAGCCTAACCCTAAGGGTGTGCAGGGTAATTAACCCCATGACCTCTCATAGCAAAATGACCTCTCGACAAATTTAGATAACCCTAAGAGCTACTTTCTTAAAATATAATATTTAAAAATATGAATCATTTTTATGTTAATTTATATAGTAAAATGAAGTT